>LSRZ01000004.1:45781-79390 GCA_001625125.1 Haemoproteus tartakovskyi | reverse complement strand
ATATATATATATATATATATATATATATATATATATATATATAAACACTACACTGAAGAGAGACTTATGAAGTTTCACCTTGTGGAGTCCTCCATTTTTTTGTTTTTTTTTCTTAAAGCTTTATTTTTCCATGCACGAAATGTTTCTGTTACCTTCTAAAAGATCAATATTAGTGGATAAATAATCTTATTATAAATTAAAGTGATAATATTTTTTGTCAAAAGGACCAAGTGGCATTGATGATATTATAATACGTGCATTAGTATATATGTATATTGCTGTAAAACAAAATGAGCATTAAAAAAAAGAAATAATTGATCTATTCATTTCTTTAATTCTTTTGATGTAATAATAATATGAAAAGGAATGTACACAAGCATATGTGTGTATATTTTTTTTTTGTATATCGGCGTGAAAATGAAACAATAAAAAAAGAAGAAAGAAACAGAAAAAGAAAATACTAAAAAAATGAAAAATATTTATTTTTAGATAATTCTTATAACAAAATGTATATTTAGTTTTTTATTTATAACAATGGTTGAATTATTTTCTTTTTTATTTTGTATATATCAGTTATTGGTTCATTCCACTACCACTACTTTATATTTTTTTTTTTGGGTTTCGTTTATAAAAATTATATTTTTTTTATTTCCTTGTGTCCTCTTTTTCTTTTGCATATTTTTGTTTTTCACTTGTCACAATTAATTATATTTGTTCTTGCCCTTATTATTATTATGAATGTGCTATACTTCTTACATTTTAATTTTTCTATTTCTTTTCTTTTTCTTTTCTCTTTCTTTGAGTATTTTTTTACTATCCTTACACTCGTTGTTTTATGTGATTCTTGTTAAATGAGGAAACACACTCATCATATAAAAGTAGAATCAAAAGTGATATATATTTTTTTTTTTTTGTTCTTTTCATAAAGCCTGTTTTTACATAATCGATATATATTACATATATATATTATATATATATGTGTCAAGAAATGGTTGTCAACGTATAGTTTTTATTCAGCAAATGAATCGATAAACATGTTAGGACACATATATTTTATGTATTAAAAAAACAAAGGGGTATTTAAATATAACCTAAGTTGGTTATCTCAGTTAATAATTTTTTTTCGGTGTGAAGGTGGGACTGATATGTAGGATTTTTTTTTTTGTTTTATACACAATAAATAACGGTGCAGGACCAAAGGTATGAACACAAACATTCCAAGATAAAACAACTATTTTGTATTTAGAACAAATAGAAAAAGAGAGAGTTCATTATTCTCTCTCCCCCGAAAAAAAAGTTAGGAAAATGAAAAATGCTAAAATAGGTCAAAGATAAAGTAAAATTAATTTTATTTATCCATTTTGTTTTCTTCTTGCTTTATCTTTCTATCTTTTACATTTTGAAACCTGAACAAGTGGTAACTTATTCTGAATATATTTTTCTAATATTTCACATTCCCCTTCTGTAAATAGGATTTGACAAATTGGTGAATAAAAAAGAACTAAAAAAATTAAGTCTTATCAATTAATTAAATCTTATCAATTAATTAAGTCTTAACAATTAATTAAATCTTATCAATTATTTAAGTCTTATCAATTAATTAAATCTTATCAATTAATTAAGTCTTATCAATTAATTAAGTCTTATCAATTAATTAAGTCTTATCAATTAATTTTAAAGGTGTGTATGCGTTAAAATTCTTATGGGTTGAATTAACTGAAATATAATTTCATTTTAATAAGACGTTTAATAATGTTTTCAGAAACTTTATTAATTGATGTATGAAAAAATATATGCATTATGCACAAAAAAATAATTTTCTCTATAAAATAAATGCAACATAAAGTCGTTAAAGTCATAGGCTGATTTTTTTTATATACTTTAAAAGGTAAAACAAAAAAAAAAAAACATATTAATTGTATTGTCCCCTTTTATTTAAAATAAGAAAATTTAATGACATCAAATGTCTCAATGATTCTTCGTATTTGTTGACTACGTCTTTGTGCTCTGCACTTTTTTTTTGATGTAAGAATTTTTTTATAATTTAAATACATTAGAATGTGTAAAATGAAAAAAGTTTGCTAGGGATTTTACGTGTGATAATTTTTGAATTATTTTAGCTACCGGTGATGGATTACTTATGATGTATTATTTATGATGGATTACTTATATAATTGTGTAACCCAATTCGAAATTTATAAAAATAAATAGAAAATGGTTCTATTAAGTAAACATACACGTTTTGCATTTATTTCTTTTTACTGTGAATTTTTTTTTTTTTTTTTTTTATTTATTTAGTTGATTTATTTTTTCCTTAAGTGTAAATATGATACATATATTATGTAAAGTTTTGTTTAATAATAATGTAACATAATAAGGCAAATATATAATATTTTATCCTTTTTGATTTTTTTTTTTTTTTTATTTTTGTAGAATTTCATGGGGATGTGTTTAAGAAGTTCTTTTGTTTTACTGAAAAGGTTTATTTTCTATAAGACTATTTTTTATTTTTTGTTTCGTTTGAATACGGTATAGGAAAATATATATTTGATTCGTTAGTTCGTTGGTTATTTTTTCATTGAGAAAATAGGAACTTATCACGATGGTGTCATTTAAAAATGTATATAACTTTGCCAGGAATAATTTATTCAACATACATGTTGTGGCTCCTTTAGCAAATTGGGGATTTGTTATTGCCGGTAAACATATAGAAATAGGAAACAAAGATTCGAAAAGTATTTATGTGTTTTATCTCTTTGTTATTAAAGGGGTGTATTTGCATATTATATTATTTATGAAGTATTTTTACTTTGAATAGCGTACGAACGTTTTTTTTTTTTGTTTGGGCATTTTACCTTTCATTTGAATATTCCATGCTTATATCTGCTTAATTTTCCACTGCAGTCCTGCAAGATGTCTATAGAGAAACAACCCGAAAATTCATTTTCTTGTGTTTTTTCCTTTTGTTTCTTACTTTTAGGTTGCAATGATTTAACGAAATCTCCAGTGTACATTTCAGAAAAGATGGCGAGTATATTATTTATATACAGCTCCTTTTTTGTAAGATATTCTCTTACAATCCGACCTAAAAATTATCTGCTTTGTGCTTGTCACAGTGTCAACATGTTAGTTCAGAGCACTTTGGTATTTCGCAAGCTGTGCTATAATTTCAAAGAAAAACAACAGCAACACATTGAATTGCAACAGATGAAAGGAGAACTAATAAACAACTCCACCTCTTGATTTTGTGTTAATTCGTTAATCATTTAATCCATTTTATTGCATTTTATTTATTCGTTTTGTTTACACTTTGCTAATATTGTTTTGTTATTTAAATTATATATTGAGACGAATTCATATCATTATTTTATGGTCTACATTTTGTTAAAACATTTGAACCGTTTTATATTTGGATAATTAAAAACATTTTAACTTTGTCTACGGAATCTCCGTAGAGAATGGAACTTTATAATTGAACATTACATCTTTAATGGTATAATTTGTTTCGATTAATCTCCTCACATAGTTACTTTGGCATAATTGAATGCCCCCCCAGTTTTTTAGCGCAACAAAAGATCTTTAACACTTTTGTAAATTAAAAACACAATGGAGAGAACTAAAAAGGATTCAACCTCCACTTTTCATTTTCTAAAGCATTAAATATAATGGTGTAAGTAGAGTAAAATCCCACAGCTAAGGAAACATATATATATGTGTATATATGCATGTACATATATGTATGTATATATATATATATATTTAGCTGGAGACCCCCGATAAAAAGGGCAGCACATGGATAAGCATGTCCAAGTAGATCAAAATGAAAAATACTTACAATCGAAATCACTTTACATATGTTTCTCTACAAATGAATGTCGTCTCCACAGTGTGGTATATGAGCATACGTTTATATGACATTTGGGAAAGGACATAATCAATTCCCACTTTGTTGATAAACGGTTAAATGTGAAATTCGCAATTGCCTTTCTTCCAAGGTGATAAGTGAATCATACATAATCAGTTTATAAAAGTTATTGGATATAAACAAATATAAACAAATATAAACAAATGGGTTAATGAAGTACAAAACAACTTCTAAAGTTTTGAAATTACATATCAATCTTTTTGAATCATACCAGAAACATAAGGAACCGAAAAGAGAATTGATTAAAGTTATTTGTTGATGTCAGCTCATTTGAAATGGTTTAAACACATAGTTATTCTGAAACAGTTTATTATATAAGTGGTTAGTATGGTATAAATACATTTACCGTAAGAACGAGAAAACATGTCTTGTGTTTGGTTCTTTCTCTTATTCTTACATGCTTCGGTTTCAATTTGTGATGCGTTAAAAAACAAACATATTAAGGTTTTATTAAAAATAGTTGAGTGAAACGGAAATTAACCATAGAAAACATCTGTACAAATTTCTTAACTATTTATAAATCCTCTTTTAAAAAACTTTACATGTCAAACACCAATTTTATTTTGTTTTCACTTTAAAGGGATTTTTCACCCATTCGACTGGTATTTTTACAGGAAATGCAAGAGAATATTTTTCAGATTTTTTTTTATTTCATATTGAGTTAAAAAAAAAGTAAAAATAATTACCACAAAATCACTACTAGTTAATTACATACTTGACATGTTTTCCTTTTTTTTGAAATGAAATTAACAAGCACACTGGCATTTTATTCTTTCTTTAATATTCACTTTATGTGTCTGTTCAAACAAAAAAATTTGAAAATTGAAATGCAGGAACTGATTTTTCAAGATTTCATTTTGAAAGAAAAAAAAAGGAGTACCAATAAGTATTTAATTTTTTATTTTTTTTCTTTATTTTTTTTTTAAATATAAATAGATATGTATATATATATATATAAATATATTTTTTATTAATGTCCTTTTCAAATAAAAAAAATGATGAGAAAAGATCAAATTTACCAATCCTGAAATTGATGAAATGTCAAAACAGATCATTAATAAATATAGTAATTTTTTTAATTATTTTTATATTTATTATTTTTATTAATAATATTGCATATATGTAGCTTTAAAAAAAAAAAATAAAAAAAAAAAAAAAAAATAATGATTCATATATTATTAATAATTTTAAAGGAACATTATTAATATTTATTTTCATCAGTATAGGAAGAGAAAGATTTTTCAATTCATATAGTTTTTATTATTTAAACCATAATATTACGAAAATTTATATACATGCTGTACGTTTTTAAATATCATTAAATTATTTGTTACATAAAAAAAATTAAATTTTTCTTTTGCGAAGCCTTTTTTTTTTTTTTTCTTTTTAACAAATGAATTTAGTATAATTTTTTTTTTTTTTGAAATTTTATTAGCAACTTTCTTTTGTAAAGTATGAAAAAAAAGCAATAATTCAGAAAAATGATTTTTGATAAATAAACCGTGACTAACTGGTAAGTGCGATTATTTTATGTAAAAAAATTATGAAAAAAACGAGTGAATTATATTTTCTTTTGCATTTGTATTTGTTGTGCGTATTGAATTTGTGCAATTTTTCTTAATAATAATAATACATATATAGTACATAACTGTGTATTTATGTGCGTTTTTGTTTTTTTTTTTTTCAATAAATATAGCACCATTAAGAAAACATTCGAGCGGAACATAAGTATAGTATTGCATTAGTATTTAAACAGCACGTAACGCGATAATATTATGTTTTATGCTCAATTTCTGTTTGTGTTTATGCTTATGCTACATAATATACGCGCTTTAATAGGTAAAAAGGAAGTTTTTAGTGAATATGATGTAGCCCTGTATACATTAAGCACACGCATAAATGCATATTTTGTTACTGCATAACAACAGTTCTTTGTTTTTGTTTCATGTTATCATTTAACTTGTCCATTGGTATGTATATATATATATGTATATGGGATCGTTTATGTACTACAGCTACCTAGTACAATTGTTGCTAATGATTTGTTTTTGTTTAACAATACTAGTGTACGAATTACATATATACATATGTTATATATATAATATTTATATATATATAAAATAACTGTGTGGAAATGATGTTAGTGCATTGTTAAAACGGCGCATTTGTATTTTTCTTTGATACACGTGAAGTTTCCTTTTGTGTTTTCATGTGAACAAAAAGGTAATATTCGCATTGTATATTAAGTTTTTTTTTTTTTTTTTTTTCTTAGCATTTCCACAACTTTGGATCGTCTGTTAAAACGTCAAACGGAAGCTATTTTTTTTATTATATAGTTTAAAGAATTGTACAAATATAAAGTGTACGTCAAATAAGTAAACAATAAGAGGCACTGAACAGAAAAGGAGCGACTAATAAGAACAAAATAATTAAGGAGACCGAATTATATAGACAAACAAAATATATACAGATTAAGGGCAAAGTAAAACGGTCGTAAGGTATTTTTCTTTAAGTCCAATTTATAAGCCAGGTAATCTAGCTAGACCCTCATTAATACTGTTATACGAAAGAAGCAAGTGAACATAAGAATTGATTTGTTGTAAAGAAGATTATTTTTTTACGTATTTATTGAAAAGGGGAAAGTTTGTTCTTTTTAGAAAGGTGAGTTGCATATCGTGAACAAAAAAAAAATAGAGAATAAGATATACGTGTTACAGAAATATGAGATTATATGCGATGTGCATGTTTTGTTAACATAGAAAAAAATTATAACGGATTGATCTGTATATAAAGGCATGGAAATATGTTTCATTTGTATTTTGTGCGAATTCTGGCTAGTGTTTTTTATTTTTATATGCTAGCTCTTCTTGGTTCTTCTACAAAACAGGGGATTCTTATGAAGTGTAGAAGGAATTTTTTTTTTGTATAGATACGTTTTATGTTATATATACATATTTTTTTTTTTTTTTTCATGTTTCCCTTTGTTCAGTAGGTTGATTGATTAGAAGCGAGTTGTTCGAGACTATCAAATGGTAACAACTCCTGATATGCTATGGTTAGTGTTAGTAAGCGGTATCGCATGTTTTTTTATGGCATTTGTGACAGGTGCGAATGATATAGCAAATACATTCAGCACATCCATTGGTTCAAAAGCAATTTCCCTTGGCAGAGCAATTGCGGTAGCTTTTGTCTTTGAAACATTAGGTGCAAGTTTGTTAGGAGGAACCGTGACGGATTCCATCCGAACAAAAATAATTAATTTTGATTCTTTTCAAGATGCACCTGAATTTTTGATGTTGGGTATGTGTTGTGCTCTTATCGGGGCAACACTTTGGTTAGCTATTGCCACTTTTGCAGGGATTCCCGTATCTACTACACATAGCATTGTTGGGGCATTGGCAGGTTTTGGTCTAGCAACTGGAAAAATTCATGCAATTCGATGGAACAAAATATATAGCATCGTAGTGTCTTGGTTTGTGGCACCGTTATTAGCGGGTACATGTTCTGCTGCAGCGTTTGCGTTGTTAAGAGCATCTGTTTTGAGACGAAGAAATTCTTTGGAAATAATTAAAAGAACCTATTGGCTTCTGATATTATTAATTACGTTACCTTTTAGTTCGTTTTTAGTATATCACAACCCGATTGTTATCAATACAAAGTGTAGAATGTTACGAGATGGAATCGAGGTAACGGAAAGTCCTTGCTTTATTCAGGAGTGGGGTTCTGCGCATACGCTGTATGCTATTTTAATATGTATTTCGATTTCTTTGTTTTTGACGGCAATTACTTCTACAATTGTATATTTGATTTATTGCAAACGTATAGAAAATTATCATTTAAAGAAAAATTTGTATGAAGGAGAGATGATTGATTTGGAAAAAAATACAGACACCGACGGTTATAATTCTAAGAATAGTAGTCTTAATTCTGTAGCTTCGACTGAAATTCAAGGACCACATGTGACTGCGTTCGTGGATGTTTCGAATACTTTAATAGATGAGAAGAAAAAAAACATAGATGAGGGAGATGTGAAGAGCATTTTTAATTTAAAAAAAATAAAATACAAAACTTATTTGTTAAGTGGAGATGATGAAAAACACCAAGTGAATGGCAGTGCGGATAGCTGTTCCGATGATAAAAATGAACATAAAAAAGATTTTAACAACAATGATGAGATGTCCTGCGTACTTATTGAAAAGTTTGATCCCGAAACGGAAATTGTGTTTTCTGCTTTACAGATTATTAGTGCCATTTTAGGTGTTGTTGCGCAAAGTGCTAATGATACAGCTAATGCCATAGGACCTTTTGCGGCTGTGTATAATACATACAACAATGGGTTAAAAGGAAAAATAAAAGTACAGTGGCACATTTTATTATTTGGTGGTTTGTCTATGTCTTTAGGATTAGCTACATTAGGATATAAAGTTATAAAAACCGTTGGAATGAAATTAATAAAGATTACACCGTCAAGAGGTTTTACAGTGGAATTAGTATCTGGTCTTGTGGTTTTATTTTTCAGTATTTGTGGCATTCCTTTAAGTTCAACACATTGTGCAGTATCTAGTGTTGTTGGAGTGGGATTAATAGAAGCTCGAATGGCTTTTAGTAAAAACAAAAATGCTTCGAAAAATGTAAACGTAAATCCATTGGATGTGCAGATGGAAGGAAAGTTTATTCCTGGTGCAAAAAAAAGTTCATGTTTTTCTTGTATTAATACGGGTTGTGTAAATCTGAAACTATTTCGAACTGTTTTTTTATCTTGGATTGTAACGGTGCTTTTTTCTGGTAAGTTTTATTTTTTATGCAAACATTGTAAAATGTGTTATTTTTTGTAGATATTGTTTGTAAATATTGTTTGTAAATATTATTTGTGAATATTGTTTGTAAATATTGTTTGTAAATATAGTTTGTAAATATTGTTTGTGAATATAGTTTGTAAATATTGTTTGTAAATATTATTTGTAGAAATTGTTTGTGAATATTGGTTATGAATATAGTTTGTAAATATTGTTTGTAAATATTGTTTGTGAATATTGTTTGTAAATATTGTTTGTGAATATAGTTTGTAAAAATTGTTTGTAGATAGTTGTTGTAGATATTTTTTTGCACATAACGTCTTTATATATTTTCATTTAATATGACAAGTAATTTTGCATATAAATATAGATTTTTACTTGTTATATATTTTTTTTATTATATATATATATATATATATATATATATATATTTTTTTTTTTTTTTTTTTGTAGCAACTGTAACTGCGGCTATATATTCATTTGCTGCCTATAGCCCCTCATATAAAAGATGATTGAAGAAACATTAGGATTTATCGAGAAACTTCTATTACCCCTAACCTTTTATGATGATTGATTATATATTTTGTTTTAATTTATAATTCGATCTTGGCTAAATTTCAGAAGTGAAGCATCATTTGAATAAAACATAACATTTTGTTGCTACCGATGTTAAGATTTAGCATATACTCTGAAATTCTGTGTTTATTTGTTTTTTATTATTCGCTCTTTTATCTCTATTCCTCGTTTTGCATTTCAAGCATTCAGAAGTGCCAATAAAATAAAATATACGGTGTGAATTTTATTTGCATATTATTCCTTTACGAGAGTTTCATGAGTAGTTTATGTTCACACATCTTTTTGATATTTACCCAGTAGTCACTCATTTGCATTTCATTTTTCGAAAGCGTTCGAGTATTTCTTAAATACACGAATAGATATATGTCCAGTTATGAGGACAAACCAAATTGTAAACTATATACATGAAAGAAGAGAGAGACACATATTTACTTACCTATTGATTTTTTTTTTTTTTTTTTATTTTTACATTTCCTTTTTTCACGTTTTTACGTTACTCACGTTATTCACGTTATACACGTTATGCACGTTATGCACGTTATGCACGTTACCACGTTTTTCACAAATGAGTTATTCTTTATCCACCTATTTCTTACTGAAGCGAAACGATGCTTCAGATACACATCTTCTTACACGTGTTCAGTTATACATCCTGTATTTCCATACACACACAATCACATACATGTCTAATATTTACAGAAAATACGAGTTTAAGGCGTGATGTGATTTGTGAAGTTCTTTTATAAACATAATATATTTGTGCTTACCATTTTTTCATTTTTATTGTTCTTTGTATACATGAGCGTTGAGAGAGACACCCCTTTTAAAAAATATATCACTACATTCTGCAAATATTTTACATATAGTTATATATTATATACATAGATAGATATATAGGTGCAGCGATAAATATGCAATTATTTGTCGATACATAATGAAAGAAATAAAGTTTTCTTCGTTTCGGTTACACAGTTACACGGTTAAGAACAACATTTATATAGAATTGTGTAGAACATATGATATATCAAATTATATCCAGCGATAGATGTACTTGTTAGAAAAGAAGTCGTTAGTTAAATATGAGAAAAAATAACAATTCACCAAAACAAACGGCAGTTCGCCAAAAAAAATAGAAATTAATTCATAAAAAAAGAAAGAAGTAAAAAATATGATTAATAAAATGTGAGTGGTTTTACCACGCTTTAAAAAAAAAAAATAAAGGGAACAATATTGTGTTAATGAATAAGAACTAAAAAGGAAAATATGCTAATGAGAAATGGGATGAATCGTAATACTGTAGAGGTATTTACCACCATATATATTATAGATAGAAATTTGCTTTTTTATGTTTATTTTATTTTATTTTTTTTTTTTTATGTCAGGTGTAAGATTAACATGTTTAAGATAACACAACCAAACATCTTTTGTAGCATGTGTTATGATTTTTTTTTGCTTTTAAAAGAAAGCGAACATATGAATAGTAATTTTATAATATGTGAAATAACTTTATATGTTATATATAAAAGTGTAAAGAAGAAGTATGTAAAGTGAGAATTCTGTGTAGAATATAGTATACATAAATATGCATCTTCTTTTTGTAGGTAATTTACCAATGGCATTGATTTTTTCCAAATGAAAGAATAATATTTCATTATCCACGTACTAATGTATTAATTGAATATTGTAGATATAGAAAAAAAAATTAGAATGTTAAAAAACATTTACGATCATTAATAAATTGTTTAGTATTATAAATATTTTTTATGTTATTGTAATATGTAAAAGTCTTTTTTCTTTAAGTTTTATAAATGTTGCAGATGTAATAGAGCTGGTTGTACATAAAACGTTTCAAATACAACAGTTGTACTGCAAAATGTTCTATACAGTTTGTTACAAAACGCGGTTTTTCATATCAATATAATAGGTTATATCTAATTTTAATACAAAAAATGTATATACCGTAAAAAAGAAATGTTATTTAAACAAAAAAAAAAATAAAAAAAATGGTAAATGTAAACGTCTTTGAAGTAAAAATATATTTGCTATAAAAAAAGGGAAAAAAAAGAAACACAGATTTATATGACTTTCGATTTTGTTTGTCATTAATACATATGATCGATTATATTTAGTTGTTACAGTAACCTCAGTTAATGTTTATTTTTATCAAACTGTTACTTTAGTTCCGTACTCATTTATAATAATTGATATTACATAGTACATCGTCCTAAAAGACATTGTCGTAAACAATTTCATTTTATATTTTTCTGTTAATCTCTAATACATGTGATTACATTTGAATACATTTGAATACATTTGAATACATTTGAATACATTTGAATACATTTGAATACATTTGAATACATTTGAATACATTTGAATACATTTGAATACATTTGAATACATGTACTTAAATGTATTTAGCTGAATTATGCATATACTTTGAGCTTTTTCTTCTTAAAAAGTATTATTAAGGTAAAAACATTACATGTATTATTATATTGTTCAACAGACGTGTTTTGATATATATATACGCAAAAGAGAAAGTAAAAATGACATAATATCTCTATATTAGAAAAATAAAAAAACATTCTATTCGAAGCCTCTGTGGCGCAATTGGATAGCGCGTTGGACTTCTAATCCAAAGGTTGCGGGTTCGAGTCCCGCCGGGGGTATACACCTTTTGTGTTTTTTCGTTATTTAGATTAAGTACCGAGGTAGTTTTTTTTTTTTTTTTCTATCTTCGGTCGTAAAGACTCTTTTCATTGTTTAAATAAACAATTTTGTTGATATATATGTTATTTTTTTTTACGGCTGTCGGTAAATGAACAATTATGAAGCTTGACTGAGAATGAAAGTTTTCATTTTTTTCGATTATTTAACTGTGGCAACAATAAACATCACATTGCAGATATTGCAAAAAATTATACAAAACTATTCTATAGATGCATTTGTGTGATCATAGTAGAAACGTATGGTTTATTTTATGACAGAAAGATTAATTTTAAAACATGAATTAGAACAATACGATAAATGGAGTATTAATATGAGGGGTTGCATATTCAAGTCGCCAGATAAAAAATCCGTTGTAATATTTCTAGAAAGTTTATTTGTTTTCCTAATAAAAGTATAAAAAATCTATGAACGTGTTCTAAATCTATACACATTTAAAAAAAATAGGAAACCTGCTTCAACTAAATATGCAAACAAAAAATCGTCACATAAATACATTTTAGTCGACGAGTAGCTTTGTAGGAATCATGTAACGGGTTCCTTGTTTTAGTAAAAAACGTCTGTCACATTATAAACGATTTGTGATTGGCTATTTTAACACAGTACCTTTTAATATAAGATATTTACAAATGTTTTGTACTTGGGTACTATATCGAATAAAGAAAAATTGGAATAGCCTCTATGATGAAAAAGGTGTACATTTACATTTGTTTCTCGAACTTCACATAATATAAATTCGTTTTTAAAGAACGAACATGTAATTCTGTTAAAGGAAGCTATTCACTTATCCATTTGTTTTCTTTAATTTTCAATTATGACTTCTTTTTTATTTTTATGGTAAAAGTAAAAAAATTCAAATTTCCTTAATGAAACAAACAAAATGTAAATTTATTCCTTCAGTTTTTGAATCTTATTTGCTGAAACAAAAAATTATTTTTTGTCAAAAAAATAAATTGTTTTTTTCTTAAAGTTGTTCTGAAAAGTGGCCAACTTTTTATACAGGCAAAACAGGAATTAAGCAAAAAGAAAAAACAGTAATCCTTTGAAAATACTTTTTCGTTTCTTTCATTAAAAAACGATCATTATAACTTACATTTCTCATTTCAAACAAATACCAAACCAAAGTTGCAAAAAAAAATTTACATTCCTTCTCGAACGTCATGTGTCATCCTTGCGCAGGGGCCATGCTAATCTTCTCTGTATCGTTCCAATTTTAACAAGCGGCATCTCCGTAGAGAGCCAATATATAACGTTATCAAAAAATGATGCATACTGGAATAAAAATGCGAAATGATATCTCTAAAAAATATGCGCGCATTTTTTATTGAATGCCATAATAAAAAAACACACAAAAAAAAAAAAAAATAATGTAAGATATAATTGCAACAGTTTGGGCATATATACAATTATGTTTATGCTTTAGAATTTAGTTATAAAACGTTAATTATATATATGTAAATATTTATTTACCTTCACAACGACACATAAAGAAAACTTTACCAAAATGTGAAAGAAAGTATTGAAGACAGGTTGCAAACATGCACTGGAAAGAAGTACCTGGCGTAAAAATGCCAATTAAATGAACATCACATGGTCATCTTTTTTAATTACATAATGTTTTTTAAAGAAACTTTATGTGTTTAATTATTTAGACACTTGTTGACAATATAACTTAATTTTTCTTTTTCCTTAACAAGACGTAAAAATATACACATACAATTGTTAGTGCTATAATTTATAAAAATTACAGCTAGTGTCTGTTACTTAACTTAAAACAATACCCCCTCTCCTTTCCACACACAAAAACACCATGGTCTTAACCTTTTTTAAAGAAATCTTTTTATAATTCTAACAAAACGAATATGAAGTATTGATAAAAAAATCAAACATATATAATTTTTACAAACATGTGTAGAACTGAATAACATTTTCCTTTATATTTATAAAAACATGATAGACAATTTTTAAAAATTTATTTATGTTATATAGGAGTAGGCTTTAAAATATGATTACCTTAGTAAAGTGTACAAACCGAAATACATGTATGTTTATTAAAAAGAAAAGAAAGGCGGAATAAAAAGGTTTCCCAAACGATTGCCCTAAAATGTTACACAGAATCGTTTTGTTCTGTTTTTGTTTGAAAGGGTTTATTAATAGAAATGTTACACAAAACCGTTTTTTTGTTTTTGTTTTTGTTGTTTTTTTGTCTGAAAGAGTTTATTAATAGGACAGAATATATCTTTTAACAATACATTTTTTATTTTTCTCGACTCCTTCACATTTTTGTCTATTCTATTTTTTTTGTTTTTAAAGTATCGAGTTTCTAACGTTTTTGTTTAAAAAAAATAAAATTAATAAAACCGTAAATTTGACAAAACAAGCAAAAAAAAAGAAAATGAAAAAACAAAACCAGTGCATATACAACTGGTGTCTTCATTCCGTGTCGTTATTTTTGGACACGTGCTATTTTTATTATTTAATTTACTTTCTAAATGTAGTGGGTCTCTGAGCAGAAAATATACTTTTGTATTCTGGGTGTATCATAGGCTTGTGTAAGGCTGGAAAGCGTACTCTCTTTTTTAACAACTGTTTAATATGTGCTCTTCTAACGAATTCCGAATTAATTTGTGCAATTCGAATGATTTGAATTGCAGATGCTCGGGCTCTATGACTTCCTGCCATTTCTGCATACATTTGGGAAATCGCTCCTTCTTTTGAAGTGTCTCTATATTCCTTATACATGTTGTGTGTTCCTTTTCTACTTTCAAATCGCAATAAAACACCATAGGTTTTTGCAGTTAATGGACTTCTTTCTCGTAATATATCGCAAGCTAAGATTTCTCCCTTCGATTTTTTAATTTTGTTAATTTTTTTCATAAAATGCCAAAATCGAGATTTTGCATTTGCAGCATTCTTAGCAAAGATACACATTCTATAAACATGAGGCTCCTTATTTTTCTCTGTCGGTACGGCTCTTCCCACTATGTGGTATTGGGTTAACTAAATACATAAAAAAAGAAATATGTGACATATGTATAGATAAAATATAAATATATATATAAGCGTAGCATAGAATGGAAGAATGTAAAAAAATATCATCACATTCTTAATAAAAAGAATATATGTAGTAAAGAAATGATGTCAGAAGGAAATGAATATATTCAACAACTTTCCAAAGTTCCAATGTTTTAACGTTCCAACTTTCCCCATTTTCAACAGCAACATTGTACTTATGTTTCCATTTTTCACATAATTTCTTTTCCACTTAATCGTTTTTCTGTTTTTATTTCCATTCTTCCTTACATTTGGAGCCAAGGATTTATCCAACTTTGCCATTCTCATTTTCGCTTCAACAAACTACTAAGAAGGAGGAAAAATGAAATTTCAATTTTGTCAATTCAAGCAGTATATACAAAAGTATGCATATAATTATGAAATCAATCAAAAAGTTCAGCTGTATAATCAGACAAGGCAGTTACAGAACTGTTCCATAAGATTACAATATTGTGTCACAAAAAACAAGAAAAGTGTTGAACTAGTTCACAAAAAAAAGTACGTCTTTCAATTATGAGTGTCCAATCCCACAAATATAAACGATAAAAAAAAAAATACAGATTTGTGTATGAGAAACCATTTAAAATGTCTTACTTAAATTATAAAGAACTAGCGGACAATATTTTTTGTGAAGATAACAAAATATGGTGTTTTTCGTTTTGTCTGTTACAACAACGTTTCCCCAAAACAAAACAAAATTTTTTTTTTTTTTTGAAATTAAGAAAACTATCGATCAAAAAGAAAAAAAAGGCAAAAAAAAAGCTAAAATTATTCATTTGAATATGTACATCTTTTTTCTCGGTATCATGCATATACGAAAGAAACTTTTTTTTTTTTTTTTGGGGGAGGCTTGGTGGTGATAGATAAGGTTTCATTATATATGTAACACAAATGATACTTACTACTACTGGGGGCAATAAATTCAGTTAACAATTTTTTCAATGCTTATATTTTGGGGGTTCCACAAACACCTTCCTTTTTCTTCGAATCAATTTTCATTTGATATTATTATAATATGACAAAATTACAATATAACAAAACCGATGTTTTTGTTTGCATAAAAAACGGGTAAGCAAACAATTTCTTTTTTTTTCAATCTTTTTTTCGAATTTTAAAAGACCCTTTATCATCAGGGGGTAACAGAATGTTCTTTTTGGTTGCAAACTTAATGATAATAATGATGATCACTATTTTTAAAGAATCATAAAGAAGGTTAATTATGAGAATATCCTTTCTAGCGTATACAGTGATGCATTCATATATTCATATACATTTTAAAAAAAAAAAAAAAAAAAATAGTACATATAAATGCATATGTTTAATTGTAACCGGAAAAAAATGCATATATAATTATATATTAATTTAGGATATACATATAAGATAAAAAAAATAAATGCCAAAACGCGAAACATATCAATTGTAAAAAATAATTAAAATAATTTTTGTTGCAAGGAAATAAATGTTTCCATTTACTAAAATAGGTAAATTTTATCGTTACAAGGGACGAGGATTTGATTTATGTTGTTTATGGATGTAAGCATTTTGTAACATTGTTACAGAACGAGTGGAATTGGTTTATACAGTTTTCACATTTTTTGTTTTTTTTTTTTTCTTTTGAATGTTGAAAAATTTGTTGTAACATTATATATGATAAGAGAAAATAAGATGAACCATTTAAGGATATAACAAATTGAAAAAATTGGAATATTTACCCGTATTAAAACAGAATAGGAAACACAAATTGATAAATATTTATCAAAGGAATTTTTATTCAATTGTATTCGTTTTATTGTTTTGTTCTTAAGGTTTTAAAATGGTAATTTATTTTTTGAATGGTTGTTTTTTCACACCTTACAAAGGAGAAGACCTTGTGTTTCATGACACATGGCATTTTAACAAAACAAAAAGAAATAATGAAAATATTAGAACAGAAACATGTATATGATTTAAAAATATGGAACATATATGACATTTTTTTTTTTTTTTTTTTTCTTTTGCATATTTGTTATAGGCTGTCGATCGATTAAGGAGTAAGGCTAGGCATGGGAGAAAACACTTGGTTTCAAAAAACCCATATTTGCGTCTTTTGGTAAAACTTTATAATTTTTTAGCTCGAAGGACGAGATTGAACTTTAACAAAATAATAGCCAAAAGACTTATTTCTCCTTTGAGATGTAGACCCCCAATGTCTCTTTATCGTCTTCATCGTCACATGAAAAATAAAACAGACGAGATTGCAGTTGTTGTTGGAACAATAACAGGTACTATTTTTTTTCTGAACATAAGCATATGTCTGTAATACAAACATTCATAAGTATATATATGTGTATAGTATACTCGAAAAGAATATAAGAATCAGTTCGGTTGAATTTATATGATGAGTTAGTTTCTACGTATCACGACGGTCTTCTGACATTTCATATGGAGAGGGTAGAACGTTCTGATACATTTCAATCGTATTGAATCCACTAAAAAAAAAAAAAAAAAAAGAAAGAAAAACTATAATCTGTTTATAGTAGTTCTTTTCAAAAATAAATTCGAGTATTTTTTTTTGTATATGAGAATTTTGTTATTTGTCTACAAAAATGCAATATTTCACAAAAGTGTTAATTATATGTGTACTTCTTGTTCATATTCTATACTTTATTGTTTGTAAGAGATATATACATTTACGTATTAGTTCGTAAACTAAAAATAATTTTTTGGTGTTTTTTGTAATCTATTTGTTTATATGTTTTTTAGTGTTGTTTTCGATATACTGAATATTTTATAAGAAAAAAATTAAGAGAACAATTTTTATTGTCCCAACTTTTGTATTTCTCTTTTATATTTTTGATCGGTTCATTTGCTGTGTATTTATAATATATATTTTATTTTTTTTTCTCTCTCTAGATGATGACCGATTATTTCAGTGCCGAAAATTGAAAGTATGTGCGCTTCGATTTACGGAACCGGCAAGAAAGAGAATTACCGATGCAGGAGGAGAATGTTTGACATTTGACCAATTGGCTTTGAAATATCCTACTGGAAAAAAGTGTATTCTTTTGAAAGGATCGACAAAAGCAAGAAAGGCGGAAAGACACTTTGGAAAAGCTCCAGGAGATCCTAAGTCGCATACTAGACCATACGTTCGATCCAAAGGAAGAAAATTTGAAAAAGCAAGAGGAAGAAGAAAGTCTAGAGGTTATAAGAAGTAAACGGTTATGTAATATTATATATATATATGTATATTTCATGAATGTTGAAAAAGATATTACAGTCGTATTGTATATGACATATATTGAATGCAATAAAAGCATCTTTTTTACGTATATAATATATATATGCTTATTTTTATGTAAATGAATGTATTTTTATTGTTTTTGGAGTTTTTTTTTTTTTTTTTTAACTTCGTGCCCTTCGAAAGTTGGTTACTAAATTAACTGTGCTTAACTAGAGATGTTCGTAGCATCTTTTTTTAAATAAATAAATAAAAATGATTAAGAAGAACATATGTAAAGCTTTGCACATGTGTACAATAATTTATCGTCCTTCGTATTAAGGTTGATATATACGAACTGTTGATATGGTTTCATATAAGTACCGTTCGGTACGTATTATAAATGATTTTCTAGTGTTCTTCGTATATGTTTTAAATGGCAACTATTACATTTACATAAGATCATGAATAGTTTCTTCTATCATCGGTTACTACATAATAACGATCATTAGACAAAAAGGAAAGAGGAACATACACAAGTTTATGAATAAAGAAAGCAGAATTGTTTACGTGTGTGAAAATAAAGGGAGGAGGATATATAAGAAAAGCTGTTCATGTCAAGAAGAAATAGAAAAATGCAAATGCATAAATAGCGGACTAGGCATTGTATGAGGTGAGATCTGAAGAGAACAATTAACAAAATGAGATAATAGAACCCCTTTTTTTTTAGACTCAAGTTAAACACTGCAGGTTTCGGTAAATAAAAAAATGGGAAAAAGACCAGTTCCACTCATTTGAAAATATGACAAAGCAGTTCAAACCATTTCGAACTATTTTAAACCTTTAGAACAATTCTGAACAGGTTTATACCAAAGAAAAGTTTTAAATTCGTTTTTAAGAATATACCAACATATGCAGCTATATACAAGTTTAAATAAAGTATCTGTGTAAAAATAAAATGAAAAATTGTGCTACAGTTTTCTTCTATTATTTTTTCTGTAACAGAAAATAACCATGATCGTTTGCAATTTAGAATAAGCGGTTTACAAAAGGTCTTTTTTTATTTTAAAAGGTTATAGTAGTTATCCATTATCTTTTGCAGATTTTTTTTTTTTTCTTTTCTGAAGTGTTCCCTATATTTATACAAAAAGTCCGTTATAACACATATGCTTATTTTTCAAAAAGAAAAAAGAAAAAACAAAATTATAATTAGATAAAGATGGGGACGAGAAGAATTGCACTACTTTAAATAAAAAATATTACTCTTGTTTAAATAAAAAAATGTCCGTTATTACAACTGTGTGTAATCAACTGTGCACAAATAAATTACTAAAAAAAAAATGAAAAAAAATGAAAAAAAGATGAAAAAAAAAAAAAAAATGCAACATTTGATGTAGACAACGTCATATAAATATTTTTAATTAGGTTACTTTTTTTTTTTTCAAAATAAGTAATACAACTATTAAAAAAAAAAATACCTCAACTTGAATTATAACTTTGGGGAATCTTTTATCATCTGCTGCGACCTAGTAATAGAAACCGTCGTTATTTGTACTCATCTTTATATTTTTTTTGTTTCTTTTTTTCTTTATGTTTTTATTTTCTTTTTTGCTTCTATTTTAAGGCAATTGTTTTTTTACAATTTATTTTGACTTGTCATTATTTCTCCATATATTATTTACATAATTTTAAAGAAAATATTTTAAGATATTACTTGTACTGTTCGAATTTTCATATATATATATATGTTTTTTTTTTTTTTTTTTTTTTTATGAATTAAGCAAATTGGAGTGTTCTGATTTTATCTTTAATTAGTAAATAGTATGTGTAATATTATCTACATGGCTAATAATAAAACATCTCATTTTAAATATAAACTACTAGAAGAACTAGTTTTTAACAAGTAATTATTAGCAAAAACTGATTACATATTTATTATATTTTTTTTTATTGTTGTTATCACTTTTTTGAAAATGTCGAATTTGAATTATGAAGGTATAACAGATTCTCAAAAGAAGGGCACCAATCAGTCATCTACTAATTTAGTGCCCGACAGAAACGACACTATCTCCACAACTGTTCACGGCACAGCCTTTATCAATAATAACAATAATAATAATACAACTACTGCTCATAATAATAATACTAATGATAGGACAATCATTACGAATAGCAATAATAATAATGCCGTAGTTAACGAACATATGCACGTAAACAATGAAGCGATTTATACAAATGGTGTTTACCATGCTTCACGCATTTCTTATATTCCTCCTTCGGAAATAAATGGGAAGACAATAAAAGTAGGAGATAAAACGAATATATCAAGCTATCAATATGCATATGAACAGGAATTATCACCGGATAACACTGTACTCCCCCAAATATATAAATATCCCCAAATGGACCCATCAGTTATAGATACTAATTCCGAAATACATTTAGGGAAACCTTATACTACTAAACATGGAAACATAGCATGGGAAAATAATTATCCATATACTCTACCTACAGAACAGTATGATAAATTAAATGTTCAATCGCATGCAACTGGTGTTGATAAAACGTATAATAGAAATTATTTACAAGAACCCCAAACTACAGTTCATCCTCCCATGCACCAAACATCGCCTATACAATTAAACCAGCCCCCTGTTCCATCTTCACAAGCACAGAAACACATGACCTTCTACGCGCCACATAGTAGTGTTCCAAGTGAAGAACATACTTTTGTACCTTCTGTACAACCACACGTAAGTTCTTACGGGCCCTCGAAAATAACGTCCAATGTAGCAGCTTCACAACCTAGATATATACCATGCAAAGTAAATCCGATTTCGGAAATGAATCCCATTTTTAGAAAAACACACGAACATGTATCAGAATATAGTACCCCCTTGAATTATACAAGTTCTGCTGCTTTCTCTCCTAATAACTTGAACTGTGGAAAATTGCCATTACAACCTACGCAATATGACCCGACGGTTGCATTGGGACCAATGGCAGTTATGCCACCAAGTTCTTCTCCTTTACCTTATTATATAGTAGAAGAAAGTGATGATAGGTGTTTACTGAAGAAAGGAATCGATTATGCAGTGAACAATTGTAAATGTAATAATGGTTCGAAGAACTTTTCAAAACGTAAATACTTTGTTAGGGGAACAAGAGGTACCTCACCAGGACCCTTGCTTCCTTATGTGACGTTTGAAGATAAAAAAAAATTTGACATGTTTAAAAAATTAACATTAAAAGTAGGTACTTGTTTAGATGACTTAGTAAATCTTTTTGTCGAAAGTTTCAATACTTCCATTGAAGTATTACACAAAGGCAACGAAGTTAAATTACATGACTTGTATCCATTTTATAATCCAGATCCTGTATATACGAGACCAGAGAGACCCACTTTACAAACAGGAAATAATATTATAGATAACATTAACAATGCTTTAGATAGTACTACATTAGAAAAACACAAGACCATACCCAAACCGAACGCGAGAATACCAATTCCGAAAACAGAAAAAACAGGACATGTGGTTGTTGATGGGATAAACACTATTTTAGATAATTTGCTAAACGAACCCTTATCATATCATAAATATGATTACTATTCAGACAAAGTAGATGTGGCAAAAAAGAGTAAACGGGCAGGTGCTGTGACAAATAAGTGAACATAAATCTTTATTCTAAATCGTTTCTTTGGATGAAATTGAATATACATATATATATATAATATATTTATTTATATAAAATTTTTGCAAATAAAATTGTCCATGTGAAATCGTACAAATGAAATAGAGCATACAAGAATTTTGAGAGAAATATATGAATATCATTTTAAAATTCATATTAGTTTATATATTAAGGGCATAGGTATGTATATATGGAACCAGTATACAGTTTTTTTACAATCGAATGTCGTTCAGATACTACATTATAAGGATTTGTCAATTCTACAAAATAATAATATACTAATGAAGAGTTTTTAAATATATTTTATTTGAATATTATAAAACATTGTTTTTAATGCTTTTATGTTCAATTTGATATATATACATATTTTGATATATTGTTTTTATTTCACCTGTGGATTACCTAATTTTCTTTTGCTATATAATATAACTAGTTATTTGACGAAGTCTTTTATTTACAGAATTATATGAAAAAGGATTTCTTTTCTTTTTTTTGAAATTTTCTTTTTTATATATTTAATTTATAATATCACTACTACTAGGAATTTTTCCCGAATCCGTTGTTTGTTATTAATTACAATTTTAACATATCCATTTTAATTTTCATAGAAAAAAAGGAGTCGATACTTGATACTTGTATGTGGTTCTGTGTTAATGGTATTTTTTTTTTTTTTTACTTAAATAACGTTTTAATTATTTTTTGAAGTGATTCTCTGTTTATGATTTTTAATTTTTCATTTGCTTTTTCTTTTTAATATCTTTTTATCTTTCTTTTTCTTTTTCTTTTTCTTTTTATTTTCTTTTTTCCTTTTATTCTTTTTTATTTGTTAATGATTTTACTTCTAAATTTCTAATTTCTCATTGTGTTTCATTGTATACTTTTGTTATAGTTTAAATGCTTTTTTTTTTGGCTATTTCTATTTTCTGTTTGTTTGTCAATAAAGACAAATACCTATACACTTGTCTTTTTTTTTTTTAAATTCTTTTGGCTTATATATGTATACACACATGTTACTATACAAATTGCACAATTCGTGCTTCTTCTTTTTTTTGTTTTTTTCGTTTCCTCTACCTTTTGGAAGCACTTTATATTATTTGTTCTTTAACAATAAAAATAAAAAAGCGCACTGTTTGATAATTTTAAGATACAGATGTAAAGATCACATTTTTCTACAGTTTCTGAAAAAAAATATATATCTTATTTTCTTTTGGTAAAAGAGGCGACGTTATACTTAAATTTGTAAAAAAGGTATTGATTAAACAATTCATTTTCCATAAGTTGTTTCTATATATATATGTTTATTTCATATGGTTTATTTTTATATAAATTAGTAAACATCAACAATAAGGAATTCATTTATTAATCCATTTATAAAAGAACTTATTAATTTATTTACTAATTTATTTATTAATTTACTTATAAAAGAACTTATTAATCTATTTACTAATTTATTTATCAATTCACTTAACAAACCACTTAACAAAACACTTAACAAACCACTTATCAAAACAATTATTTACTTCATGTACAATAATAAAATAAAATTATTTCATAATAATCTTGTAACAAATAACCATTTTATAATTATATAATATATATATTATTAGTACTATTTTTTAAATATAGAAAGCTATGAACAAATCTCTTATATAAGAAATCATATCCTTAGGTATGCATAACATAATGCTTAAAAATATGTGTAATATATCGATGGTAATAAAAAATAACAAAAAATAAAATAAATATAGTATCTTGAAAATTTTTCATCTATCTCCAAAAAAAAGAACATTAAAGTGAACTGTTCAAATCACATAAACATGTATAGGTACTAGTGTATAAAAACAGATATCAATAGAAACGTTCAGAATGATTTGAACATTATTAGAAGTATGCGTTCTGTTACGCACAATCACGAGACAACCATTAAAAACAAAAAAGATAAGAAGTTTTTCCAATTCTAATATATTTTCAAAAGATGAACATCATAAGACTTAATTAAAATCTGCACACAACCATTGTTTAAAGACGAAACAAAAACATAATAAAGTTTTGTCTACTTTATTAATTGACGTAAGCTTTTACACGATATTAATAAAGAATTTTTTATTAATTTTATCTGATCCTTTTAACCCATACAAAAAAACAAAAACAAAAACAAAAAATCCTTTTTCAAGCTTTTATTAAACTGCTATGCATTAACATACATTATATACAAATAAAAAAAACTAAATTTTTTTTCATCACCATAAAATTATCTTATTATCACAAATATCCTATGAACTGCAAATTATATTATATTGCATTATATTGTATTATATTATTTTATATTATATTGTATTATGTTATAATATATATATGTATAAAAATAGTTGTCTTTTAAACAAAAAAAAAAAAAAAACTCAGTCTTAAGATTTTTTTACTATATCAAAAATATAACTTTTTTCCATTTAACATTAACGTAAGTGGTCCCAATTTGATATTTAAATGATATTCTTGTTGGTAGTCAGTAACTGTCCATTATTTTTTATATATCATTTTCATTACATACACCGAGCAAAATATTCTATACAATTCATATTTTCGACCAATGTCGTTTTTGCTGTTATGTAGTTTGCACGAATGAGAAGAACTTATAAATTTTCTTTTTCAAATATAAATTAAAGTTTTGCATCATATTTTTTGCATTACGAAATATGTTCTCAAAATACTTATCTATAGTTTTTACTTCGAGAAAAAAGGCCAATAATGTTGAAATATTTTTATTAGTTTCAAAGAAATATAAAAACTAACGTATGATTTTCTTTACGATTCTGAAAAAAATCTAATTT
This sequence comes from Haemoproteus tartakovskyi, assembly GCA_001625125.1. Lineage (NCBI taxonomy): Eukaryota > Apicomplexa > Aconoidasida > Haemosporida > Haemoproteidae > Haemoproteus > Haemoproteus tartakovskyi. The sequence continues at coordinate 54,589 of LSRZ01000004.1, read as the reverse complement.
GAGAAAATACACATAATATTGTTAGATTTTTTTTTTGTTTTATGACAGGATTATTAACTTCAAGTTAACAATTGTAAAAAATAATAGATTTCCTGTTAACTGAAGTTACCTTTCTGTTTTAAGAGACCATTGTCTTTAACAAGATATTTTACTTATTTTTCTTATTTAGTTAGAACAAATCTAGAAAAGCCGAGCAAATAAAAATAATATACAAAAAAATACCAATGTGTTGTATTTAATTTGTTTTGAGTAATTTTACAATATCATGTCTTTTTTCTTTATTTTTTTATCTAAAGTTTTCAAATGCGTTTAAAATATGCACATCATGAAATTGCATTCCTAGATGATCGTTTCAGAGCATTGTGTAAAAATTACCGCGTCTATTTTTCAGTATGAAATTCATACTTATATGGAAATTTTAAACTTGTAAAAAAGCAACAAAACCTTTTATAATAAACATAATGGAATTTCAATTTACAATGAAAAAAAAAAAAAAAATTATGTAAACAAAACTTCACATCTTTTAACTGTCGCAAATTTAAATTGAAAATCTGAAAAAGATACAAGTTGTACAATTTATATTAACTCATTTACAAAAGCTAATAAGCATTTTATTATTAATCATATATTGAACAACAGTTGCGTGATTTTAAATATTGTGTAAATCTCTCTAGTTGTAATATATTGGAATTGATAAAATTAATAACTCGTTTCTATTTGGTAATATTTGGTTAGAAATCATATTGAAAAGAAACTTAATTTTTGATATTTATCAAAACTGATATACAATTTTCATAAAAATTTCACTTCGTGTTATTTGTATAAGTTATTTGTTTATTTGTCCATATGCATATATACACATATATATATACATATATATATATTGATATACATATACCTATATATAATATATATATGGATAGTGCTTTTTCTGTTTCAAATATAATCTTAATGTGTAACATTTACATCTGTTTTTTAGAAGCTGTTTTTCATTAGTCACATCTGCCTTTTGATTCTTTTTTTACAATAAAATTTGCATTATTATCACATTAAGAAACCTATGAAAGAAGCATATATATATATAAATATATATATGAAGTCGTTTCATTTAAAATATAAGAATAGTTTCATTTAAAATATAAGAATAGTTTCATTTAAAATATAAAAATAGTTTCATTTAAAATATAAAAATAATTTCATTTAAAATATAAATATAGTTTCATTTAAAATATAAATATAGTTTCATTTTTTTTTTTTTTTTTTAGTTATCCCAATTTTTGAATGAATCAGTATGTTAGACAGAGATTTTTTAAGTCACATACAACCGGTGGTAAACAAAATAAGGAACTGTGGATACAGTATTTGGATTTTTATATTATATCGATTATTCAATAGATTTATTGTTAGAACTTACTTTTTTGCTGATGAATATTTTCAATCTATTGAAGTTGCACATTATTGGGTTTTTGGATATGGTCATTTGACATGGGAATGGGAACCATGTATAGCTTTACGATCTGTCCTTCACCCTTTTTTCTTTGCCATATTATTTTATATTTTGAAAATTCTGCATCTTGATTATCCGATTTTGGTTTTATATGTTCCTAAAATATTTCAAGCAGTATGTGCTGCTTTTTGTGATTTAGGTGTTTTGAAAATGATTACTCTTTGGTATGATCATTTGTATAAAACCGATTCCAAACATGATTCCGAGCTTATATGCAATATTTTAGTTTATCATCTTTTATGCTGGTTTCATTTTTTTACAATATGTAGAACTTCGTCGAATGCTTTTGAATGTGTCTTAGTTGTATGGGGTGTTTACTTTTTATCGAAGAATTATTCCCCAATAAGAACTAAAAATAAAGCAAGTCGGGAAATTTTGGATTTAACTAAAAGTAATATGAAAGGAAGAGATTCTGCAGAAAATTGTACAGAAGATACAACTAAAGAGTCAGAAAAAGAACAGTTCCTTGTGGATAAAAGTGAAGGAATCCTTCTTACAGAGCTGAAACAAAATAGTACATCTGATAAGGTCGGGATTAGAAAAAGAAAAGAAGGAATTGAAATGGATCAAACATACAATTCATCAAGTACTGAAGTGACGGAAACAAATCGGAGCAATTTCGATGTAGTGGATGAAAGCAAAATGTTGAGAGAACAAATTCCCAAATGTACAGATAATGAATTTTTGAATCAGAAGGAAATAAAGAGTCAACATATACAAAATTTGTTGTGTAGTTTTATTTGTAGTTCATTATGTTCTGTAATAAAACCAAATTCTGTGGTTTTTTGGTTAGCGATTTATTTTTTTTATGTATTAAAATCATTTAATAAGGATAGTACCTTATCATTTAAAGAAGTAATAAAAATTGGGATGACGTATGTTGTTTTATTTATATTGGCTTCTACTGCTATCGATTCTTATTATTATGGCCATATCACGTTTACTTTTTATAATTTTTTTCAATTTAATATGTTGGGGGAAGCTTCTACATATTTCGGGGCAAGTCCATTTTATTATTATATTACTCATACATTATGTTTAATTTATTTAACGTTTGTTCCGTTTACTTTGTACAGTGTCGTATATGCGTTTACTTGCTTAACAAAGAAAGATATACGTTGTCAAGATGTATTGTCAAGAATTGATGTAGGATGTTTTATAGCATTATTTTGTGAATTAGTTGCGTTATCTGTTAGTAAACATAAGGAACAAAAAATGATGACAGGTTATATTCCTTGCTTTACTATTTTAACTATATTGTTCTTGAACAAATTTCGATTGTATCTCGAAAATTCCCATGGAGAAGAAGAAAAAGATAATGATAACAATAAAATTGAAAACAAAAAAATGGATAAGACAAGTATGGATACGGAAGATAAAGACAACAGTGATGTCCATAACGAAAGTGAAGACCGAAGCAAAAACCAAAGCCAAACATTAACTCCCAATGAAAGACGAAGTCGAAATAGAAAATATTTTAATATTTTTGTCAATATCCATTTTGTTGTTCAGATTTTGTCTATCATTTTGTCTAGTTTTTTTATTCAAGGAGCCCCTGAAAAGATTTCTACCTATTTTCGAAACTTAAAACTAGATAATACGACCACGAAAGATGAAGACATTTCTTTGTTTAGTTTGAGTTGTTATGACTTTCCGTTATATTCCCATATACACCGAAAATATAAAATTGGTTTTTTGGATTGTTCGCCAGTGGTAAAAGATGGAGTTCCTTTAAAACATTGGCGACAAATTATATATGATGAAAACTTTGGTTCTACATTTTATAATTTATTTGACAAAACCCAAAGTAGTACTCCTAATTATATTGAACCATATATATTTCCAGAACATGGTGTTCACTGGTTTGGTTCAACCCATTTTAATTCCAGGAAAAACTTTCATTTTGGTTTTCGGAAAATTGATTTTTCTTGTTTATATTACCGAATTTTTACTCCTTTACATGGAGAGCTACCTGATTATATAATTACGGATTCTTCGAAATTGAAAGCTTTAGCAAGTTTTTTCAATCAGTTTAATTATCGCCTCGTTGGAAAACCCTTTTTTCATAATTTAGAACTAGAAGAAGTAGAAGGAAAGAAAAAATTTTTCATAAACTCTATGCACATTTTTAAAAAAGAATGAAACTATATAACTTTGCTTATTTATAACTAGTGTTTTTAGAAATGATTTTTTTTTATTACACTCGTTACTTTCTTATTGTGTGTTTGTTTTACACATTTTATGGTGATTATTTTTCACATCATCACACCATCACATCATCACATTATCACATCATCACACCATCACACCATCACATCCACATTTTATATGCTTTAAGTAAAATTAATTGTTATTATATTCATGTCTTTTTAATATATTAATTTCGCTTATAATAAATAGTGAAGTGCAACTAACTACCAGACTTCACACTATTTTAAACAAAAGAAATGAAAAGAAAGACAGAATAAATGAATAAAAAAAAGAAGGTTGTCACTGCAATTGTGCAATATAATATTATTAATTATGATCTTTCTCTACATCTGCCAATATATATACACATAATATGTTACCTTATTATTGTGTAAAGTAATTTCTATTAAATGCTTAAGTCTCTTTTCACTTCAACAGTTTTTGTATCTTTTAAATTACTAAAGGCTCCACATATTTTACTGTGCAAACTTAAAATGTAAAGGAAGAAACGGATCACACACATGAAAAAATAATTGTTCCTGTCAGTATCTATACTGCTTCCTATTTATTAAGATGATAGAGAAAAAAAATGAAAATGTAAAAATAAATTGTTGCTGTATTTCAAACTATTTTCCGTAAATTCTAATAAATTTATTTATAGGTGCGAAATTAGTTTCTATTTCGTAATATTCAAAAACGCTTCATTTTAAGAAATAATTCTTTATACATATAATATCTGGAAACTATTTTAATCGTTTCCCACCAAAAAAAAAAAAAAAATAGATATTTGTTTCATAAGAAATAAGGAAATTGATTTATATAATATCAGCATCAGTATTGATTTTACATTTTGCTTCCACGTCATTTAAACTTTATGAGTTTTTCATCAATTTCTATTCATCGAACATTTTTATAGAACTCAAAGGGACACTTATTTTAGTAGAACTTGCTCGATAGCATATACACATTTATTTATTTCTTTAAAAAGAAAAGAAAAGAAAAGGGAACAATGCATAGCGGTTCCGTATATGATTTAAAACTGAATCAGGAACGATATTCTTTAGAGTTTGATATGCTTAGCCATATCAGGTTATGAAATAGAAAATTATATAATCAAATGAAAGAATATTCTATAAATATATTCATTTTGCAATATTTCTGCAATATGTTAAACGTAACACATTTATGCGTTTCCATATTTTCCGTTTATACAAAGAATGATGCTGTTTTCTTTTTTAGAAAAATTTAGATGCAGTTAATTTGTTATATGCTTCTCTTGTTCGCACACTCGATTTGATTTCTAATGTGCAACATTATATATTTTGCTTATATTTGTATATAAATATATATATTTATATATCGATAAATAAAATATATAATTAAAAAACATTTCATTGTTGCCGCCTCCTTTCTGCAGACGATTGAGTGTAAACAATATGGATGAAATTAGTAAAATTAAAGAATCAAACTACAAGCTTTTTTTTTATATAGTTCATTTACAACAAACATTGAAATACCTCGAGTTGGAGAATGAAAGTTGGTGATATTATAAATGAAAAAAAGAATTAGTTGATTCTAAGTTGCATCTTTATATTTTTTTTACATATATAGTTGTAGAATATCACATGTTATTTTTATACATTTTTTGAAACTTTAAAATACACTGATTTCTGTTACTTTTTTCATTTCTATTTGTTTATAGCATTAAAAGATTTACTGTGCAAATATAACAAAGAATCTATCGAAAATGACAACCGAACAATAAAGAAGGCATTATTGACACTAAGTGTTGTAATAACTGTACTTGTATTTCTTATATTCTAATATTTTTTATATTCTAATAATTTTAATATTTTAATATTCTAATAATTTTTATATATTAGTATTTTTTATAGTCAACTATTTTTTATATTATAGTATTTTTTCTAGTCAACTATTTTTTATATTATATCATTTTTTCTATTATATCATTTTTTCTATTATAACATTTTTTATAGTTTACTATTTTTTATATATCATTTTTTCTATTATAACATTTTTTATAGTTTACTATTTTTTATAGTATATCATTTTTTCTATTATAACAGTTATTAAAAGCCTGATTTGTTTCTATATGAAAATATGAGATGTCTTTCCACCCTAGTGCCCCAATTTTTCATTGGTGATTTTCAATTGTATAACGTTACAAGATGAAAAGACTTTACATAAACTGAAGGGTACATTACAAATACCCCCCTGTTTTTATTTTAATAAAGTTTACAAAAAAACAAAAACAAAAAAAAGCAGTGTTACACAAAATGTAAAAGTACTGCATATGAAACTTTTCTAAGCTTAGATGAAGATAAACGGACTTATTTTTTTACCCCTTTTGATTTTGTTGTACTAATTGTTTTTGTGTTGTTCGTTTATTTAGGCATAACAATAGGGGTGCTGAAACCAGAAATTTCTTGAGAGTTCTTAGAGAAGCCACAAACATTGAAATATTCAAAATGTTTATTTGATTCTGAACCAAATAAAATATTTAAAGAGAAAGGGCAAAATATGGTATTTATCTAAATAAAATGACACGCGCTTATCTTGTAGGTATATATGTATATATATATATTTCTGTACATATTTGTGCACACGATTAAAATACACAACCATTGAAATATTCTCACATACTACAAGTATGTCAGAGTTCAATTGCGAACATAATGCAAAGTGTACACGAGTTTGAAATGATATGTATAATTCCATATCAAAGAGAAAAGTATTCACAAGCACATGTTAACTTTGCCCCTTTCCTTTTCAATCTATAAGAATAAATAGAAATAGGAAGTATGGCATCATTTCATGTAACACATATTTTTGTAACAAAAATGATAACATCGAATAAAAGACTACAGAAATAACAATGTGATTGAAAAAAAGAAAGAGGGGATAAAAGAAAAGATAATAAAAAGCAGAAATGATTTTGTTAAGATGTATTAATACAAAAGCAATAAAACGGCGTTGTGGTGACAAATAAGAAGGACATCCATTTTGAATGTTCCCCTATTATTTTTATATTTATTTATATATTTATTTATATATTTTTATTTATATATTTTTATTTATATATTTTTATTTATATATTTATTTTGTATTTTTATTTATATTGTGTTTATGCAGTTACATCATCGAGTACCACGTGTTCGCTAATTTCCTTCATGGTTTCCAAGTCGTTTGAAAATTGATTCATTTCTGAAGGCATGGAAACAGCGCTACTATTTATAGGAGTTAATCGGGTATTTTTTAAATTATTTGTCGCATTTGTAAAATAATTATTAGTTTCGTCATCTTCTCTCTTTATGCTACTTGCATCACAACAATATAAGTTGGGAAAACAGAGTGGTTTAGAAGCATTTTGTTTTTTCGGAGAAAAATATGTTACATATTCTTCGGGTACGCGAATTGCTCCTTCTGGAGATTCCATTTCGTGCTCTTCTGGGTCTGGCAATCTGGTATCTTTTTTTACCATGACAGGTGGGATTTGTTTTATTGTTTGTACTGGATAGGGTACAATTAAAGGTGGTGGGCATTCTAAATTAACATCAAATTTCGGAACTAATTTTTGGACATATACTATTTTTTCTATTGGTTTCCATACGTATTGTACTTCGTCTACATATTTGGGTATTTCAATAATTTTGGGTACTCTTTTTTCTACAGTATCGACTACTACTTCTCTTTCTATTATTTTGTCTACATATTTAATTTCTGGTACTTCTACTTCCACAATTTTTTGTTCTCCAATATATTTGACAACAGGTCTTGGTACTTCGTGGATTTCCCATTTGGGTACGAATTTATGGGTATATCCTGTTATGATGGGAATGATAACTTCTTTTTCTACATATTTTACATTAGGGATTTCTACTAAGGTATCTTTAACTTCGACGTCAATTTTCGGTACATCATGTTTAATATTTTGGTTATATACTTTGGGAGCTATGACATCTGTTACTTCTACTTGAGGTATTAATATAATTTTATCTCTTCTTAAAACATTTTGGACAATTGGTACTGGTACTACCGGTTGATCACAAGCCAACTTTAATTTTCCACTTTCAGACCAGCTCCATAAAGGTTTGTTTTTTGTATTTTCATTTGAACCTCGACTAATTGGATTTCCATGTTCATCATATATTGTAGAAGCATTGGAATCTAAGTTATCATAAGGTTTATGATATTGTACTGTTTGTCCTGGAATTCCATAATTTTGTACCTGATATGTAAGTCGTTGTTTGTCTTTTCCTAAATCATGTAATTCAGGTATATATTTCATATTTTCTCTATCTGTTTGTTTTTCAAGAGTACTCTCTGAAAAATTAGGACCACTAGTGCTACTGTTGGTTACTTCCATTTTGAAAAACTATATATATATTTTTTTTTTTGTTCACATCTAAGTGTAAGATGTTGTTACTTGCATGTAACGTTTTTTTATGTGTCTAAATTGTGTGCGTTGTTATTTTGTCTTTTCAAAATAACCCAGCAGATAAACAGACAAACATACAACTAGCTACTAGTGTTGTCAGAAAACTGGGAAAACCAAGGAAATCCAGAAAACGCATGAACTAAGAAACTCCGAAACTTAGAAATGTCAAAAAAAAAAAAAAAAAATAGCCAACTTCAGGAAAACAGAAAATCAGAAAAAAAAACAAAATAACAAAACAACACAACAAAACACAGTACGGAAGAATAACAGAATTCGGATATAGAGCAAAATTTATTTGCTTATTTATTTAATAGAACAACAAAACATATATATGTATATACATATATGTATATATAAGCGGCAATGTGTAATAGAACAAATAAAATATATGAAAAAGAAAAAAAGGAAACTAATAAATTAAAAAAATATAAAAAATCTGAAAAAACGATAAGAGGTGATAACCTAATTTTTTACTATTTTGTAGACACTTAAAAATCAAAAAAATAACATAATATATAAAAATTCCTATATTAGAAAAGAACAGATTTTCATTAAAAAAAATATAAAGCTTTTTACGCTGTTATTTTTTATATTGATAAAATTTAGGCATAATTAAAATAGTGTTTGCGTTTAAAAAAAAAAAAAAAAAAAA
>LSRZ01000004.1:25561-45756 GCA_001625125.1 Haemoproteus tartakovskyi | reverse complement strand
GTAATATGTACATATAAAATTAGTCAAGACATTTAGGTTAAATCTGTATATCAATAAAAATTTGCAAACGGGAATAAAAGTTAGCTTTCTATTTATTACCATATATTTTCTAAGCAACATATACATAGATATGTATGTATGTAGATAAAAATAAATATAATGCACTTAATAATTGTTAAGACTTCAAGTTGCTCAAATAAATAACAGCTATTTAAAAAGAAATCCATCGAATCTAGTCCAATACAATCCTATACAATCCTATACAATCCTATACAATCCTTTCCCCATCCCTTTCTTTTTTTATATATTTGTGTGTAAGTTGTTCGCTATCTCAACGTGTGCATTTCTAGTCAGCACTTAAAAATATTTGGAAACTGTATGTCAATATTATGATGAAGGAAAATTTTTTTTACCACATGAAAGTGTCATACCTATATAAAACCTACTTTGTGTCTGTTTTCATTAATTTTAGAATTTTTATAAATAACATACAGAGGAAATTTATTGGAACTGAAAGTTATATAGATGAAGTGCTACGTAGTTGTATTTTTTTCTGTGTAAAATCTAAACTTCATGTTGCTTATGAAAAAAAAAAAATATATAAACTACTTCTTAAAAAATATAGATTTATATTTTTTTTTTTTTCGTTTCTAATAGTTTTCACATGAACAAAAGTCGATAAAAGATGTAAGAGTAATGGTAGAGGATTAAAGAAAAAGAACAGAACCACCTTCAAATCTATATCAATATATAAACCTAATAAACCTAACTAAATATAAACTTAAAAAAGGAAAAAAGAAAACAGACACATTACATATATATATATATATATATATATATATATATATATATATACAATAGTAAGTAGGTCTTATTACGTTAAAGTAATCCCAAACTAATGTATTAAGTTATGTACCAAGTTATGTACCAAATTATGTACTAAGTTATGTACCAAATTATATATTAAATTATGTACCAATGTTTATAGTTAAAAAGAGATTAACATTTTGTTTTTTTAAAGAAGGTATTTTTTGATTTAACAGACACTTTTTATTTACAATTAATTTGAATATTCACTTGGGAAACAAAAAAAAGAATGTTTGTCGAATGCTTTTTAAGTGCAAATACAATGCTCATTATTAAAGAAAGGTGAAATAGCTAAAAGTCCCACAAAAAATCAGTTACAATTTTAGCTAATTATTTGTATGTGTCTTTTCTTTTTCTGAATACATTTTTTTCTTCTACATATATATGTAGCTTTCACGGTATTAAAATATAGCGGACACATATCTATTTAAAGTTATATAGTATTGTAATATGTAAATTGCAGAAGTAAAGTGAAAATTTCTTTTTTCATAGATGTAAACAAAGAAAAAAAAGACCTCCTTTTTGTCTTTTCCATTCCATTTGGAACCCATTTTATTTAAAGGCTGAACATAATAAAAATAAAATTTCATTTATAAATTGTAAATGTTTTTGCTTCATTTTTAAAAATGTTAAAAACAAAACCTATCGAGAAAATCACCAGCTTAACTTCTGTTTTCAAAAAGAAATAATGAAAAAAAAAAAAAAAAACTAAGCACGCCTATGTTCTTTAAATATAAAAGTGTAATAATGTAAGCAATTCCCGTTGCATCAAAAAAAAAAAAAAAAGAGAAAAATAAAAAGCATAAGACATTAGTCGAAATCTAAAAAATGACATCGTCATCTTGTGTACATATAGGATCATCAGTCCTTTTTGGATTTTTATAATCGTTGGCTTGATAATCTTCACCGGCGTCTGCACTAGGCGCTAAATCTTTGTCCATTTTTTTTTCTTTTATTTTTTTTAATCTATAAAATTCTTCTCTTTCTATTTCATCCAATTCCTTGATTATATAATTGATAGCTCCATCTAGCCTGGGTAAGACTATATTGTTTAAGGCATTGACTCTCCTGTTTGTCATTTTTATTTCTTCATCCAAAGAAAAGAAAGCTACTTGCATAGAAGCCAATTTTACTAACATATTTAAACACTGTAAAAAATTTTCTCTAGTGTTACTTATAACTTGTCCTCCTGAAGCTACTCCTAAATTTCCGAAAACATCTACTGAAGGATCTATTTGCACTTGAAAAATTGGTAACCTTACACCAGCTACGTTATTCGTAGATAAGGATAAAGTAACTGCTGGTCTTTTTATTTCTTCAAGTATGTGTCCTTTAAAATCTCCAGCAGCCCAAACAGCTTTAGCAAGTGAAAATGAGGCATTTCGCATTTCCTCCCCTACTTTAATTTTTGTCTGTTTTCCCAAATTTCCAAAAGAAAAAAAAAAACAAAAAAGAACAAGGACATATTTATATATATATATACATACGTATGTGAGCAATGACTGACAACATAACTTAATTTTTATAACATTATAACAATATACTTTATAGTGAGAATTACATTTCTGTAAAAAACAGAAATTTCAACTATTTGTTTGAAAGTACCTTTACAATGTCTTTTAGGACTTCTCTAAAATGAACAAAGAGCGCATCACTTTTTTTCTTTAAAAGTGAGTATCCTTGAAAGGCGCTCTTTTTCTTTTGTTTCATCAACTGCAGAGTTCTGTCAGAAAAAAAACCAAAATGGAAATGAAAGTGAAAATACATGTGTTTTTCTAATAGAGAAAATTAAAAACGCAAAGTAGAATATGATAAATGTAACCTAATATAAAAAACAAACAGATACAACTAAGATTTGTTTTTCAACAAATTCAATAAAGGGATCATTTTCTCATATGTCTTCATGTTTACTACTGATCAAGAAACATATTGTAAAATATATATATAATATATAAAGTGATTAAAAAAGTGTGTACATAATTTCTTGTTACTATTAAATGACGGAAATTATATATAATTATGATTGGTACACTTTATTTTGCGTTAACACCATGTAGAAACTATAATATGACAAATGTAGATAAGCACATAGGTACATATATCGATATAGTAATTTTTTCCTTTTTTGTTTTAACATTCTTGAAGGTACGGGTGTTGATTCATCCAAAGCCCCCATTTTCGAAAATAGGATTTGTTTAAATGTTTGAAATAAACGAAAACATGGACTTTATAGATTTCAAGATCTTGTAATTACAATACAATTCAAAAACAAATTACCAAAAAAATATGCAAACAAAATAAAAATAAAAAAACAGAAAAAACGAAACTTAGATGATATATGCTCTACTTTCTTCGTTAAATTCTAATATATTTAACTGACAAAGAGAAAAAATGAAATCACCAAAAAAAATTAAAAAAGCGATGTATAAGTGTAAATTTAAAAGTGACAGAAATGAAACTAAAACCTATATAACAATACTAACAATATACTAATAAGTAAAAAAAAATAATAATATATATATATATATATATATATATACATTTAATGAGTAAAAAAAAAAAAAAAACTTTGTAAAAATCAGAAAAAAATAAAAACTTTTAATTCCAAACCACGACACAGATTTAGAAAAGCGTATAATGCATACAAATACGAATGCTTCTTAATCAGAAACACATTTTATAAAAATATCTCTTTTTTCCCTTTTCATAACTAATATAAACAAAAGAATAAACAAATCACAATTCTGTAAAATAAAAACTGAATTTTTGCTACACTAGGGAACTGTGGAATATTGCCCCACATATTTAATTATACACATATAAATATATATTTATTATATAAATTATATAATATATGTATATTATTTTGTTGTTATATGTATATATTTACACATTTATTTTCATGTCATTATATTTTTTTTTATGCTTGTGGAAGCAATAAAAAAAAAAAAAACGGAAACATGTTACTGAATTTGTAAGTTCATTTTGTGAAAAAAATTATGCTGTTTAGAAAATAAAAATTACAAAAAAAACGGACAGTTGGAGCTTTCAGAAAAACAGAAAAAAAAAGAGAAACAGGAAAAGTTTGTCTGAATCAAATAAATGGAGCAGAGTACATATGAATACTAAGCGCAACAGGCTTATAAAATGAAGTTATATATTTATGCACAAAATAACGTAAAGGAAAAAAAAAAAAAACTGGAAAAATAACAATAGAAAAATCAATTTCAAATAGCCTTTTCATGTTTATCATATTTTCGTTGGTATATATGTATATAAAATGAAAATACTACTTTAATGAAATTTTTGTTTTCTTTTAAATCCTCTACATAAAAGGATTTTGTTAAAAAATTGTAGAAATGTTTTACATTTCAAGTTTTTTCAAGCTTTCATTTGTTTTAACTATGTGTACATAGCGATGTACAATATATATGTAATATACATATAATATTATAAGAACGCATATTCGTTAAAAAGGGAATGACAAAAAAGACAAAACTGAAAACAATTCGTAATAGTTCCTTTCCTTTTTTTTTTTTTTTTCTTTATGCTTAATATAACAAAATGTTAATGATATATATAGTGATACATAGACTGTTGAAAGAAAAAGAGAAAAGTAGCCAGAAGAAAAAAACAGAAACTTTTTAAAATTGAAGTAACATATTTATAGAATGTTAATTTTTAATGAAAAATATAAAAGAGACTACCATTTCCATTTTTTTAATCATGTGACATTTTTCTTCATTTCGTTTTTGTTTCATTTCCTACTTACAAGAAAATATTTGCAACTGTTATATTTAATGTTTAAGACAATCGACAGGAAGAATTTGAAAAAACTCTAATAAAACGTTGTTATTCTTTTTTAGAATCTTATGTTTCTATTTAGCTTCTCCACGTGAATTACAAAATATGCGAAAAGGGAATGGTCGTCCATATTATATTGGTCAATATGAAAAAAATTTTGAATTCACCATTTTGATATATGTATACTTGATATTACTAAAATATACTTCATATTTGAAAGGAAGTGATTGCGTATGAAAAAAACGGTATACAAAATCTTTAAAATATTCCCAAAAAAAATGGCAAGAATTTTCTTGAAATTGTGAAAAGGAAAATTCTTTATACTGCTCGATAGTGGTTTCAATGGTCATACAAACACGATATCGTCCATGCATTCTCTTCTATTTATTCCTATTACCTATCCCATAGAAATGATATGTTATCAAGAAAAAATGTAGAGCGATATGTCATGAAATGACGATTTCCAAAACGTCGTATGACCGTGATCGGCACATAAAAAGGTGTGTTACCTAACAACAAAGGTAAATTACGTTTTCAATACATTTGAAACCCAAAATACCATTAACACAATTCACTATGTTGTTATATGTTTGTTTTTTACAACTGTTAATATAAAAACAAAAAAACAACAAAAAAAAACAGAAAACGATAGACACATAATATATAATTTACATAAAATATTTCTTAACACACATAACGCTTTACTTTTTATAATTTCACCTGGGTTTAAAACATTCCTATATAAATATAAACGCATAAAGAAAAAAAGTTTGCAATTTTTAGAAAAACAGAGTAGCACAATTCAATGCATATAAAAAAGAACCACATAAATTACACGCATAGGTGTTCTATTTTTTTGTTGTGATCATGTTACATGGTTTGAATACATTTCCATTCTTTTTTTTTTTTGTATTGTGTACTTTTCCATTGTCTAGTTTTCTGCATTTATTTGTAACTGATTTTTTTTTTTTTTTTATTAGATAGCAAAACAGCAAAATAAAAAAACATGTAGGCATATACATATATATGTTTGTAATAACACATACATATATGCTTCGTTTGAGTAATAGAAACAAATGAAAAAATTGGGGGTTATTTACTTTCTTTCGCTAGATCAGTGGCAATACTTTTTATATTCCATTAGGTCCAACATGATCATTTAAAGGCTGTTCATAAAATCTTTACTTTTTATGTTTTTTCTTATCTTCTTGTGGCTTAGTTTGTGATTTTTTAACCTCTTTTTTTGTTGCAACTTCAGTTCCTTTAGTCTTGGCTTTGTCCTTTCCTTTTTCCTTTACCTTTTCCTTTCCTGTTTCCTTTACCTTTACCTTTTCCTTTCCTTTTTCCTTTCCTTTTTCCTTTCCTTTTTCCTTAGCCTTTCCCTTTTCTTTACCCTTTCCTTTTTTTTCTACTTTTTTGATTGTCTTTTTCACCTTCTTCGATTTTGCTGCTTCTTCTGACTTGTGTACTGCCAACTCGTCCTTGTATTTTTTCAGAATTTCCTTATATTCTTTGCGAACTTTTCTTTTTTCCTTTAATATCTTCTTTTTATTATTTCTTAATCTTTCTTTTCTGGCAAGTCTCTTATCAGTAATCAATCTTTGGATTTTGGGTTTGATAACTTTTGTTTTGTTTCCCTTTTTGACAATTCTTCCAATAGCATATTTTCTTACATCATCATCTTTTTCCAAATTGAATAGTTTTCTAATTTTGTTTGCTCTTTTGGGTCCTAATTTTTTTCCAACTGTTTTATCTGTTAAACCTGGAATTTCATTGGCTCCTTTTTGCACTATAACTACATTTAATGCTGATATATCATGTCCTACTATACAGCCTCTTACCGATTTTCTTTTTCTTTCTCCTTTTCTTCTTGGGTTGTAACATTTCATTCCCTCTCTTAACAGAAGTCTTACTCTTCCATTGGTCAATACTCCTTGAAGCATAGGAAATCCCTGTTTGTCGTTACCTCCTGTTATTTTAAAAACATAGCCAGCAAATTCCTCTCCAATGGAATCCGCTGGAACTTCATTTCCAATTCTTTTTTCAAAAAATGGCAACAACTTTTTGTCATCGTCCACTTCTACGCTCTTCTGAACATTGTTCAGGGGGTTAGAAATATTCAATTTCATTTTGACTCAATTTCCCTTTTTGCTTAATCTGTTTTTTCCTTATTTTTGTTATCAACAGGAGTAGGTAAAAATGGAGGAAAAGAAAAAAAGAAAAAAATACAAGAAATGTAAAATAAAAAACGAAAAATGATGAAAAGCAAGTTTTGCGAATAAGCAACTCGTTTAAAACAAATTATATTTTTTTTTTTTTTTTACGTGAATTGTTCTGAAGGAAATATGGTTCAACAATACATTACATATAAAACTACAAATTCGTTCATAATCGTTAAATACAGAAACGAAATTTAAAAAAAAAATAAAAATAAAATAAAAAATATTGTTTTAAAAAAATCTATATGTACAACACATACATTTTTATTTGTTACAGCAAATCCTGATTTTAACTAATTGTTGCATTGCGTATATTATTTTTTATTAAAAAAAAAAAAAAAATAATAAAATATTAATAATAATCTGTATGTCTCTATGCACGTTGACTGAAAATAAAAGGATATGTACATATAAATTATATTCGCTTATTTTCACATGTATATATATATGTGTCGTTTATTTACATATTTTTTTTTTTTTATTTAAAAAAATGCAATTCGGATTCAAACATGTTCAAATTGTTGCAATTGTTGAAGTTGAAGTTGAAGTTGAAGTATTTTTAATGTTTACTCATTAAATGAAAGCTTTTTTTTCAGAAGTGGATATGTGAATGTACAATATGCATACATATCTTTACAAATAAATTTGGAAATAAGGATTTTTTATTTCTTTTATTTTTTTAAAACAATTACATTTAAAAAACGAAATGGGACAATTTAAAAGAATACATAGTGAAATGCAAGTCTATGAGTTGTTCTTATAAGTTATTTTTGTGAGTTGCTAATGTGGGTTGTAAATGTGAGTTGTAAACACTTTGCAAAGGAGTAAATAATGTTTTCCTGTACAAACCAAATGAGAGACGACCCTTTTTTTATTTTTTTTTAAATAAAGAAAAACGTAAATGTTGGATGCGTTCTTCTTTTGTATATTTGTATATATTCGATACATTTTTTAGGGGGGAACTTATAACCTTGAAAGAGCGTATGCGTTCAGCACAATTATTTTATGTTTATAAATACGATGCTTAAGGGAATATAAATAGAAAAAACCTTTTTTTTTTTCTTTTCTTCCATTTTATTAATTGGGATGGTATGAATAAATTTGATACTAGTGATCTGTTTATCTCAAAGGAAATGTTATTTTTTTCTTAGAAAAGAAGATATAAAGAAATAATAATAAGTTCACTTTGGGTTTTTTAATTCTTATACATTTTTCTCCACACTATTGTTCACCTTTAAGTTGAACAAAGTTAAACGAATCTATTAAAAGATTTTTTTAGATTCTTTTCATTATTTGCATAAAGCTATAAATAAACTAAAGTGACCGAGTGTTTGATTTTGCTTTCAATTTTCAAAATGAAGAATAATTAAGCACAGATGCAAAATTGAGTTATATATAAATATGTCAAATTTTATTTATTACAACTGAACATATTTTGATTTGTAGTGTTCGCTGATTCATAAACTGTTATATAGCCATGATAAATGTAACTATTTTTGAATCAATCAGATGAGAAGATATATAAAATAATGTTGAATAAGAAATAATCATCATATTAAAAGTAGAAATTTAAATAGCAGGGTACGCTATTTTTCTTGTTTTTTATAGTTCTCCTTTTTATAGTTTTCCTTTTTATATTTCTCCGTTATGTAGTTCTCTTTTTTGTAGTTCTCTTTTTTGTAGTTCTCTTTTTTGTATATAATAGAAAAAAGATATAACACATAAAAAGGCTTTTGGAATAAGTTAGTAGAAATACAAATACATTTTACATTAAATATTCGCAAAACAATTTCTAACACTTCACCAATTTCTTTTCATAGAAAAAAACAAAGAAGTATTTGCAACGGTAATGGTTTTTATTTTTTTTTCAATAATATCAATGCTTTCTTTTTATTAAAAAAAATATGTCTGTTTGCTTTCTTTAACAAAATTGAAGCAATAGAAAAAGATAACACGCACAGACAAATTCATATCATACGTTTGTAGTTATTAAAACAAGTTGGTTCATTAATATCATCTGTACTACTTTTACAGGTTGTCTGTTTTTAGATCGTGTATTAATATGCATATATATATATTTTTAACAGAAGTTCATCTATTTTTTAAAAGAATAGAAACATATTTTTACAAAGGAAATTCATGCATAGTTTTTTTTTTCATTTTAATTTTTTTGAAATAGAAAAAATTTCCTTAATTTTTACTTTTGAATGAAAATATTTTGACAACCAACATTTTACTTTTAATGTTGTTTTGACTAAGATTTGAATATATATAGAAAACTGTATATAATTATAACAGCATTCTTTTACAGAACTCTGTGTAACGATTTTTTCTAAGTAATTACAATTAATTGTATATCATTGAATGCTTACTTAAGATAGGAATATGTATCATAACTTTACACTGAGTTATATGAAATTATATTATAACTAAATTACATATGACAAGATTTAACTAAATGTAATTTTCCCAACGACAATAAGTTTTTTTCATATTAATGAACAATTAATGGTATATAAATGTGTGTGTAATTTAGATAGTAAAGTATATAATCATTTACTTCAAGTTATGCTAATTTAAATGGTATTACATTTCTACATAATGAAATTTCGTTAAAATATCGAAAGTTGTTAAATGTTAAAATCTTTGTTAAATTTTGATTTTACTTTATTATATATATCGTTACATATGTATATATCCATATAAATGTATATATATATATATATTATAATAAAGTTGGGGTTCTTTTTGTATATTAATAATAATAAAATTTGTATAAAAATATACAGTAATGTATTATATAGATTAAAAGTATAGGTTACAGTGCATTTTATTATAATGGAATAAGTAATTTGCATTATTTTATAAAATTATACGGAACTGTTTAATAAGTCTAAAGTACATATTTCCTTGTTAACGTTTACTTGTTCCCTATAATAATAATGTAAAAAAAAAAAAACCGTAAAAAAGTTAACGAACTCCACCTTTCTTTCATTCAATAACTTTCTCATTTTCTTTTTAAATAGCATTAAAATTTCCGCACAACATTTGGGATTGAATAAAAGGCATTATTGTAATTAGTAACTAAAAATTATACATGCGTAAATTTCTTTTCCATTTTCATTTTAACTTCTCATATAATATATATAGCATTTTGATTTACATTTAATTTAAGTTCTATGAGTTGCTTTGACATAATTGTTTCACACATGATTGAACTCATGTCAGATATATTCAGGAAATAAATATACATATATATATATATATATAGAAGATGCTTGGAACGTTACGGTTTTTATTTATATATAAGAACATGAGAAGGTTTACTCTTTGTACATGCAACTAGCAAGTATTAAAGAATACTCCCCAATGTGAAAGGTCACTTTCTTTCACTTTTCTTCATCTCACATATATGTATAAAATGTATAAATATATGTATATAAATATATATAAGTGGAATTGGTGAAGAAATAAAAATACAGAAACAGGGAACACGAAATAGCAAACATGTAACAGGTTTTAACATATTAGTGAATAATTTTTTTTTGCTTGCTTACAAAACCGAACAAATCTCATCCTTTCAACAAGTTTGCAGCGAGGGGGTTATTCCAATATATTAGTTTTTCCTGTTACCGTTTGTAATCATATACATTTCAGTGTTCGGCTTCTGTATAAATTTATATGGAGTTTGTTGTGCGTTTTTAATTAATTTTTCCAATTGCCTTCGAACAGCACTATTTTTGTACTTAGTTCGATAAGCATTTTCGTAATTTTTTTGTTTTATTTTAATTTATATTTTGTGTCATTATATATGTACTCATATAATTTTTTTTTTTTTATATTTTATGTTTTTTCACCTTTTTTTTTGCTTCATTTTTTTTTTTCTAGTTTTTTCCATACATATAGCTATATGTTTTCTTTTGTTTTTGTTCTCGAAAATATTTGTTTCACCCCTTATTTTTGCCGAAATTAAATCTTCATGCCTTCCATTTGGCATGTATGAAATACAACAGCAACAGTTTGTACGTTCGTTATTTTGGGGTTTGCTTTGTAGAATAATTGTGAGAGTGTTTTGTAAATGAACATCTTTTTTGAAAACAACTGCGGAAAAAAGAAATATGTTTGGAAGAATTGTCCGATGACAAGTCGTTTCCTTTCAAAAGTTTACCGCTGTGTAATTAACTATAACTGGTAATTTTTTTTTTAAGGTGGGTTTCTTCCACGTATTGAATATGCACAAAAGTGTAAAATAGGAAAAAGAAATCGAGTACATTAAATAAGATAATACTACGAAAAAAGGCATAAAAAGGCATAAAAAGAACAAAGCAAACATTAAGAACAGTCAAACAAAATTGATTTGTTCCTAGAAATAAAAATAGAAGTTCATACAGAAGAAACTTAAAGTGTTTTAATTGTCATATAATTGTGCACATATATAAGATGAAGAAGTTGAGCTTGAACTTGAAACAGTGTGCAGCGAACTGTGGGAACAATATTAGATATTATGGATTTAAAGTGAAACCCCATAATGTGGAGAAACCTAATGGATGTCCTAATCCATTTATTGGAACGAAAAAGAAATTAAATGGAAGCAATTATGTGTATTTTGATTTAAACGAATTAAATGATTCCCGAATTGAAAGGTTGCCTTATTCGATTCGCATTTTGCTGGAATCAGCAGTTCGCAATTGCGATAATCTGAAAGTAGTAGAATCGGATGTGGAGACGATTTTGGCTTGGAAGAAGAATTGTGAAAAGAAAAAGGAAGTACCCTTTATGCCAGCCCGAGTTTTATTACAAGACTTTACTGGAGTACCATGTATAGTGGATTTAGCAACGATGAGGGATACAGCAGAAGCCTTGGGAGGGAACGCAGATGCAATAAATCCATTAATTCCTGTAGATCTTGTTATAGATCATTCAGTACAAGTGGATCATAGTAGAAATGAGGGAGCGTTGAAGTTGAATGAAAAACGAGAGTTTGAACGAAATTTTGAAAGGTTTCGATTTTTAAAATGGGGAATGAATTCTTTTAAGAATATGTTGATTTTACCACCAGGTTCTGGTATTGTACATCAAATTAATTTAGAATATTTAGCTCATTGCGTTTTCAACAAAAATAACTTATTGTACCCAGACAGTTTAGTTGGCACGGATTCGCATACAACTATGATTAATGGTTTAGGAATTCTTGGGTGGGGAGTTGGAGGAATAGAAGCAGAAGCAACGATGTTGGGACTACCGATATCCATGACTCTTCCAGAAGTCATCGGAATAAATGTAGTTGGTAAATTGCCGAATTATTTATTAAGTACAGACGTCGTTTTATATGTTACTTCTTTTTTAAGAAAGGAAGTAGGAGTTGTAAATAAATATGTCGAATTTTTTGGTCCTAGTTTAAAAAGTTTATCTTTAGCAGACCGAGCTACTATTGCCAATATGGCACCTGAGTATGGAGCTACTGTTGGATTTTTCAGTGTGGACGATACCACGTTGGAATATTTATTACAAACTGGAAGAAGTAAAGATAAAGTACAATTGATTCGAGATTATTTAGTAAAAAACAAATTGTTTAATACTTATTCCGAGAATATTGAATATACAAAAGTGTATGATTTAGATCTTTCGAAATTACAGTTATCTGTTTCTGGTCCGAAAAGACCACATGATAATGTGCCTGTTACTGATTTACATAATGATTTTAGTATTTGTTTAAAATCACCTGTTGGTTTTAAAGGATATAACGTACCGGAAGAAGAAAGAACTAGAAAAGTTCGTTTTCAGTTTCAAAATAAAGAATACACATTAACACATGGTAGTGTTGTTTTAGCTGCTATAACTTCTTGTACGAATACAAGTAACCCCGCCTCAATGATTGCAGCTGGGTTGTTAGCAAAGAAAGCAGTAGAGATGGGATTGAAAAGTTATCCTTATATTAAAACTTCTCTCTCTCCTGGTTCCAAAATAGTTCAGAAGTATTTAGAAGCTGGAGGGTTGTTACAATATTTAGAGAAATTAGGATTTTACAATGTAGGATATGGTTGTATGACCTGTATTGGTAATAGTGGTCATCTGGACAAAGAAGTGGAAACTGTTATAAATGAAAATGATTTAGTAGTAGCTTCTGTTTTATCAGGAAATCGAAATTTTGAAGGAAGAGTCCATGCCTTAGTGAAAGCAAATTATTTAGCTTCCCCCGTTTTAGTTGTTTTGTATAGTATCATCGGAAATGTGAATGTGGATCTGAGCAAATGTACTTTTGAACACAACGGAAAGTTGATTTCTGCTTTAGATTTGATTCCTAAGAAAGAAGAAATTGAAATGTATGAGAAGAAATATTTAAAAGCGGAGATGTTTAGCGATGTGTATAAAAATATAAAATATGTCAATGAATATTGGAATAACATAAAAATAAAAAAGGACAAATTATACGAATGGGACAATAATTCCACGTATATTCACAAACCTCCTTTTTTTGAGAATATGAAATTACAACCAGAGAAAATAAAGGATATCAGAAATGCACATGTGTTATTATTTTTAGGAGACAGTATTACGACAGACCACATTTCTCCAGCAGGTATGATTCATAAAAAATCGGATGCTTACGAGTTTTTAAAATCAAAAAATATAAAAGATGAAGATTTAAATACGTATGGTTCTAGAAGAGGTAATGATGAAGTTATGATTAGAGGAACTTTTGCCAATATTCGATTAATTAATAAATTGTGTCCAACGGAAGGACCGAAAACTATATATATTCCAACAAATGAATTAATGTCTGTTTACAAAGCAGCACAAAAATATAAAGAAAATAATCAAGATGTTATTGTAGTTGCTGGGAAAGAATATGGCTGTGGGAGTTCAAGAGATTGGGCAGCAAAAGGTTCTTATCTGTTAGGTGTGAAAGCGATATTAGCTGAATCGTTTGAACGAATTCACAGAAGTAATTTAATTGGAATGAGTGTTTTGCCTTTGCAATTTTTGAATAATGAAAATGCGCAGTATTATAATATGGATGGAACTGAAACGTTTACCATTTTGTTAAATGAAGGAAATTTAAAGCCTCAGCAAAATATAACTATAGAGATGAATCAGCGAGGAAAGAAAGTAACTTTTGACGTTTTGTGTAGAATTGATACAGCTATAGAAGTGGAGTATTTCAAAAATGGAGGTATTCTTAAATATGTTTTGAGATCTTTAGTACATAAAAGTAAACAGAATTCTAATGAAAAAGGGCAAGAGCAAGAGGCATTTATTTAAGAAATCAAAAATGAATGGCTGATTTCATGTATACACATTATATGCATATATATATATATATATATATAATATGTGCTTGTGTATAGGAGTAAGAAAATGATATTATATATTTTGTTTTTTTCCCATATAGAATGAAACGATTTCATTGACTTCATAAAAATGTTTTATAATAAAAATATTCTGGGAAAATGCAAATGTAATACATTTGCATTTAACATAATTTTAGTGAATCATATATTGCATTTTCGTTTTATTTCTTTGCCTATTTTTGTGCTTATTTTTTTTTGCTTATTTCTTTGCTTATTTTTTTGCCTATTTTTTTTGCCTAATTTGTTTTCTTTCTAAATTTATATTAGTGGTTTTTTTTTTTTTTTTATTTTTTTACGACTTATAAACGTATTTATGATTTACATAGCTTTTGAGTATACACTTTTGGTTTACGCTGTGAGTATGTTACAAATTAACTACGGCGAAAAAGAAAAACTTTGGATGTGGGAGAATAAGAAAAATAAGTCATTGATTTAACAGTAAATTTATGGAACTCAGTGGAATGGAATAGATGACGATAGACAAAAAGGTGTACACAAAATGACTACACATAAAAAGGTGTACCAAAAAAAAATAAATAAAAAAGTATATAAAACATGCATTAACCTTATATTAAAAAAACAAGTGATTTATTATTAAAAACAATATATATGAAATTTATCTATTTTATATATACATTTCAGATTTCTTTTTATATATTAGATGGAAAAGATATTTCAAATCGGTGATGTCTTTGTTACTATAATTTATATGTTTTATAAAATAGCCGTACATATAGAGAAAGAAATGTTTCTTTACACTTAAATCGTTATAAAAAAAATAAGGTTCCTTTTTTTTCCATTCTCCCTCCTTTTCCTCAATGTGGCCAAAATAAGAATAATGAAAAAAAAAAGGGAATATGAATTCGTATTCAAATATGTCTTTGTTTTTTAAAATAAAAGAGTGAAAATAATTCTTTGTTGTATTTTCTTCAGTAGCATAATAAAGGAAGAAGTGTTTGGGCCCATCCACTTCAATAATGTGATTATCAAAATTTATGTCACACGAAAATGTACAAATATTTTTTTCATTTTGCAAATGTACATTGTGTAATTTTTTTAGATTACTACTAATATAGTAATGTGTCAAACTTGTTTGAATTTTGTTATTTTTATTTTGTTTTATACTATGAAATAAATTGGTTTCTTCTATAATTTTGTTATTTTCTTTTATGTCGTTTTTTTCATTTTCATTTCTCTTAATAATTCTATATCGAAACAAAGAATGAGCGTTGGAAAGAAAAGAAAAAAAGGAATTGTTTCTTTTTTGTGTGTTTCTCCTTGTTTCCTTTTTCTTTTTTAATGAATTGCTATTTTGTATGGTACATGAAAGGATAGGCAAACAAGTTTGCACAAAACAAAACAAAAGAATAATATTGGACAGAAAGTTAGTTGTTAAAAGAGTACTAGAAAACGAGATATATTTTTTATGAATAAAACAGGAGTTCTCAATATTATGATTACAATTATTGATGGTGTTTGTTTCCTGTTTCCATATTATAGTGTTGTTTAAATATTTAAGGAGTTGGAAAATGCATAATTCGGAATACGTTAAAATAGGTACAGATACAGATGTGTTACTTATATTTTTTATTTTGTTTATGTTATTCAATTTGTTTTTGTTATTTAATTTGTTTCTTTTATTCATTTTGTTTGTGTTATTCATTTTGTTTGTGTTATTCATTTTGTTTGTGTTATTCAATTTGTTTATGTTGTGTGTTTTGTTTATGTTATTAAATTTGTTTATGTTATTCATTTTGTTTATGTTATTCAATTTGTTTTGTCTATTCAATTTATTTTTGTTATTCATTTTGTTTATGTTATTCAATTTGTTTATGTTATTCATTTTGTTTCTGGTGTTCCATTTGTTAATCATTTCATCATTTCTCCTGTCACTTGGTTTATATAATTTTTTATCCTTTGTATTTTCTACTTTCACCATTTGTGCAAACTCCTCTTTGTATATGTTATAGATAGAAGAATCCTGTAAAGAAATGTTCTTACTAAATAAGTCGTGTTCAAATAGAAATGGAATTTTTTGTTTTCGACTCTTTATATGTGAAACTAGAAAAGCGTCTATAAATTTATTTAGTCCATCAAGTATTATAATTTTACTAGAATCTGTAAATGTTTTCCATTTGCAAAAAAAAAGAGTAAATTTAATTAACAGTATATTATATATATAGGTGAAATGCATATTGTATTTTTGTAATAAATAAAACATTAAAGCAGAATAATATATAGATTTATTAAATAAAAAGGATTTATAATATAAATATATTATGATATATACATATTTTTTTATATTAATTATATTTAAAAATTTAATACTATTTAAATAATCTTTTAAAATATGAACATTTACTAGTTTTTCCTCTGTTATATTTTTTTTTCTAAAAAGAAATATTTCCTATATTGTTGTGTTACATTTTTGTTTCTCATTTTATGTAATGCATCTTTACAACTATTTACATTATTTTGAATTAAATCAGAAAGAGAATAATCATCTTCATTTCTTTTATTTCTTTTCTTTATATGAGCATATGTCTGATCAATTATACTTTTTGATATGTAAATGTATAATAGACATAGTTTGTTGCTCACTGTTTTTTCAAACATAACACTTTTAATATCATCAGAACTCTTTTTATCTACTATTTTTGAACTAACGTTTTTATTAAAAACATCCAATTCGGATTCGAACTTTGATTCGGAATTTGACTTTGAATTTGATTCGTATTTTGAGTTTGACTTTGATTTGGAATTTGACTTTGATTTGGAATTTGACTTTGATTTGGAATTTGACTTTGAATTTGATTCATATTTTGACTTTATTTCAGAATGTAACTTCAATTCGGTCTCAATCTTTGTATCCAAATCGAACTCCCCTTTAACATTCTCTACATTCTCCTCCTCCTCCTCCTCTTTCGTTTCATGTCTATTCCTTTCATTATGGCAAATTGAATCATGTTGATCATAAGATATGTCACTGTTTCCATTTTCAGAAATACTTATGTTCGCAAATAAGCGAGACAAATCATTGAGTTGTGTTAAATTCAGGAGGTTTGGATTTTTTGAAAAATGGAACAAATAAAAGTCTAAAGAGTATAGAAAAAAGTCGGTGTATAAACTGTACTTAATAATTACTGCTCGTTCTTTTTTTTCTTCATTATTATAAAATACCTTTTCGTGAAAAGCATTAATATTATCAAAAAAGAAATTTTTTATAAATATAGAATTGTTATAAAAAAAAAACTGTTTATCTACATATTCTCTTATATTTTTTACATATATCGTTTTTAACAATTGAATCAATTTTCCTTTTCCATTTGGTTCGTTAAAAAATTGAAAATATTTATAAAGTAGTAACTTCGGTTCTTTAAAATATGGTGTATTTAAAATAGTTATATCGGATTCATTAGAAGAAGAAGAAGAAGAAGAAGACGAGGAAGAAGGAAAAACAAAACAAAAGGATTCTTTCTTTTCATTTAATAATCTTATTAAGTTTATGTAATTTTCATTTTTTATTTTTGAAAATTGATACAAATAATATTTTACTAAAAAGGAAGTCGGTATATATTCGTTTTGGGCATCATTGTTAATTTTGCTAACATTAT
Organism: Haemoproteus tartakovskyi; assembly: GCA_001625125.1. Classification (NCBI taxonomy): domain Eukaryota; phylum Apicomplexa; class Aconoidasida; order Haemosporida; family Haemoproteidae; genus Haemoproteus; species Haemoproteus tartakovskyi. The sequence continues at coordinate 27,900 of LSRZ01000004.1, read as the reverse complement.
TAATATTACTAACATTGTTAATTTTGTTAACATTGTCAATATTACTAACATTGTTAATATCCCTAACACTGTTAATGTTGTTATTATTGTTCAAAATATTAATACAGTTAATATTGTCCACAATTTTTATATTGTTGATTCTTCCTATTAGTCGTTTTTCGGTGAAAAACAAAATTTTCATTTTCTTTTACCTTTCACTTTTCATTTTTCAACAACCAAATGAATTCAAAAAATATAAAAAAAAAGAGATTACAAAAAAATTATGAACACTTGACAATTTCTGATTTTCAAAAAATGATGTGATGTATTTCCAATTATAGAAAAAATAAAGTATTATTGATATATCAGTAGAATTTGGAAATGTTCGTATCTACCTGTCTCTATATATTTGTCTGCTTGTTGACTTTATATTATTACATTTCATTTTTTCTTTTTTACCAAATGCATTTTGGTTAATATACAGAAAAAAAGAATAATGCATTGTTTGATTAAAATAACAATTCTAACTTTGTTCTATGAATGTATTGTTTCTTTTAAATGCACATAGTTTTCAATTACAAAAAAACAGAACAAGAAAAAAAAAAAAAAAAACGTAAAGAATATAACAAAAAAAGTGAAAAGCAAAAATGAAATTTGTTACATGTTACATTAAAATAAAAAAAATATAACAGAAGAATGAACAATAATCATGTTAAGTACATGTATGATATGAATGTAAAACATAATATTTATATATATACAATATATACATAGAGAGAGAAAGAGAGGAAGTAAAGAAAAGGTTCACTGATTTTGATAGTTATACACATATATATTTTATTTTATTTTTTTTTACTAGACAGCTTTTAAATGAAGAATTTATAAATTATTATGTTTTTTATTTTTATGAAACAACAGAAGAAATGAGAAAAAAAAATTAACTTCGACAAAGTACTATTTTTCTCTTACAGGTTTTGAATAAAAACAGTAAAGATGCCAAACGGGTGTCAACAGTATAAAACGTAAAGAATGAGTTTTTTTTAAAATAAAAATGAAAAATTAATAATAATAAAAAAACATTTTAAGAAATAAAACAGTATTAGTATATTTCATTATTTTAAAATAGATGTTTAAAAATAAATAATAAAAATATTGGATTTATTTGTTATTATTTTTTTTTTTTTTTTAAATTTTCATTTTATTCTTTCACAATCCGTTCATTCTTTTCTCCAGTGTTTTATAAATTCATTTTAAAACGTGTGAATATATGTATATAAATATAAATATTTTTAAATTATATGAATATATAATGTTTTTGCTTTTAACCAATTCTTATTGCTCGTCTTCATCAACCTTAATGTATTTATATATTTAGTTAGTTGCTGTTAACATTTAGTTTTTCCGTCTTTGTGTATCGTACCTATCGGTCTTACGTTTCTTCTTTTTTAATTTGTTCGATCACATTTGTTTACATAAAACAATTATATATTATATTTTATTTTGTTTATATTCCATTTGCTTATCTTGTATGTATGTATTGGTTTCATTCTTTAAGTTTTTAAGACCGTGTTTTATTTCAAATCCTGCTTTTTTAATTTATTATACGATAGTTATGGAAGAGTTGACTATATATAATATCTTCTATTTACTTTAAAATATATAGTAGACGTAATGGAAATAGATGAAGAGATTGAAATGAGACCTATATATTGAAAAAAGTTCACACACAGATACACATTACAAATATGTACATATATAAATGTGTATATATTTAACACACTGTTTTTTTTATAGATATGAAAAGAATTATACGCGAATGAATAGTTAAAAAAAAATATATATATATATAAATAAAACAAATATAGTTTTTCATTTTTTCCATATTTTTTTTATTAATATTATTATTAATATTATTATTAATTATTATTATTAATATTATTATTACTGTTATAATTATTACCGTAGTACATAAGGTATAATGCACACATAAATGCACCTAATTTTATGAATATCATAAAGCATTATTAATTCCGATATTTTTAATAAGAATAATACAAAACAGAACAAATTATGAAGTATAAAAATAGTAGTAAGTTAAGAGAAATCTGATGTTTTTAAAACAAACACATTTTGAATAAAATTTGGAGGCAGAAAAAAATAACATTTTATATATTTAGTTCAAGTTTTGTTAGAATTCACTTTTTTTTTTTTGATTCTATCTGTCTGTATATATATATCTATCTATATATATATCTATCTCTATATCTATATATATATATATATATATATATATATATATATATATATATATTATACTATATATACTATATATACTAATAACTACTAATATTATTTATACT
>LSRZ01000004.1:0-19185 GCA_001625125.1 Haemoproteus tartakovskyi | reverse complement strand
TAAAAATAAAAAAAAAAAAAATGGCTACAATATAATCTCTATTTTTTTATTTTGATTAATCAAATGAATATACTAAAAAGAAGTCTGTATATTTAACTATAGTCTTGTTAATTTAAAAATTTTTATATGTAATGAATTACGTATTATGTCATAATAAAGTAACTGCATTAGCATGACATGTTCTTTAATTATGTACTTATTTTGAGGAGACCAACATGTACTATGTATTTGTTAACAATGGTTTGGGGTTTTACAGAATAGTTGATGAATGCTTAATCTTCCTTAAAAGAGTAACTCTCAATTAATATAAAACAGGAATCGGATCGAATCGGATCGGATCGTATAGTTTTTTAGGACAACTAAAGTATTATATATTATTTGGAAATGTTAGATAAAGAAGACAATTGGAAAAAAGAAAAAAACGAATCGGTCGGTTATAAGAAAAAAACGTAGGAGCTACTTATTTTGAAAATACAGTAAATGTGTTATTTGGTTATATGAATCTATGTTATGAAAAAATGATTGAATTCTGGAATGTGTTTTTTCTTTTTGTTGTTTTCTTTTTTCTGTTTTTCTTTTTGTTTTTTTGACAATATGATATTTTGATAATATGATAAACACTGCAAATTATTAACATGCATTAATATATGTACATGTGGTTATAAACATATGTAACAGCGAATGGCACTTTTTTTTCTCCTTCCAAACATAAGGTCTGTTCTTAGGTTACGCAACAATAGAATGTCATTGAATAATCGTAATCAATATAATAACTATATATAGAGTTTTTCTTTCTTTTTGTTTTCAATTACATAGAGTACATTAATGAATAATCTATCATGTTCAAATGCAAAAACAAATTCCTATGGATAAAGAATATATCGTTTAAAAATGATAATGCATACTGGTTTTCTCGTTTTGTTTATTTGGATTCTTCTGTTTGCTTTTCTAAATCCAATTCAGAAAATCTTTGTTCCAACTGTCACTGTATAGAAACATTCGTTTTGATTTTTTAAAGATCTTTTAACAAAAATAGAATTACAAAAACAAAATACTTTTCTGCTAAGAACTAGTTTTGCGTACCCAAATGAAAAGAAATGGTACCACTGGCATATCTTTTGATTTTATATTTTTTCTGTAATATACAGGAGAGTTGTTCTAAAAAAAAAAAATGGGTTTTAAGACAAACGGATCTTTACATAACTGAAAAAATTAGAGAACCGATTTCTTTTCATTTTGGAAAGTATATGCGTATAATTACAATGTAAAAGAAAAAAGTGAGATTGTAAAAATAGATAGTTCCTTTCGTTCGTGTGTCAAAATATGTATTTATAAATTTTGAAGAAAAACAAAATTTGAAAAGGAGGGAAAGCATTCTGAAAATGAAATAGGTTCTTTGTCAATAATTGTGATAGAAAAAAATAAAAAAGCATGTACTGCAATTCACATAGCTGTTGCTTATTTTTTCTTTTGTACCTGTTTGAACAATAAATCACCTTAATATGTTACACAAAAGTAACGTCAACGAAAGAAGTACACCTTTTAATAAAAAAAAAAAAAAAATAAAAAAAACAGAAAAAAGGCTTTGAAAAAAATATACAGAAAATTTGACCGTTTGTTATAACATATACGAGTTGAGTTTCGTAAAAAGAGGAAAAGAAGCTCCATTTTCAGCGTTTGTAACAGAAGACTACAAATACAAGTATTAAATAAGCAGGCTGTAAAATTTAAATGTCTTTTTTTAAGGAGAAACACAATAATTCTTTTCTTCGTGATTTCTTCAAGATAGTTGTTTCATTGAACAAGCAAAAATGGGAACCCACTCTCGTAAAACCATAGAGTTGCTTAAAGTTGTTCCTCATAATTCATGGATCGGTTATGTTACTATCTCGATAGGCAAAGAAAGTTGATATTAATTTATATGTTTACTTCGTAGATGAGAATCCAACAACTAGTAGTAAAAGAATTTAAGAAAAGGCATATAAGTGTTGGTAGAACATGTTTTTCCTTAAAAAGGGAAAAGGTAGCACAGGCTATCGAAGTAAATAAAAGAATACTAGGACACAACAGTGTTTTTGAGATTATACAGATAATAAAGAAACATGAGAAAGAACAAAATGTCAATTTAGTAAACTACGTAACAGGTCTTCACAAATTAATCCAAATTATAAATAAGAACGGAAAGCAATATATAAAAGATAAAACATGGATTGATTCTGAAATCGAATATATAATAAAGAAAGTTATCCAAAGTCTGAGTTACAAAAAACGGTTTCAAAAGGCGAATACTTATAATGTCCGTTTGTTCTCTTCGTTTATATGGTCTTATAGTAAATACTATTCGCTTCGACAGGATATCGACATAAAAGAGAATAACAGAAGAACTGTTACAACACTCTTTTCAAAAGTTGATAATTATGTTAAATGGGAAACCTCTCTTAGTAATTCTTTTAAGAAAGAGAAACATGGGTTTTCTTCACATTATACACCTCTTTTTTGTTATAAGGACATGATTATGGAAATGTTGTTGTTTTATGCGAATATTTATTTGGATTTTGCATCCCCTTCGAGATATATTATCATATTATGGGCGTTGAGCAAATTGATGAAACGAAACAAAGAAGATGCGTTTGAGAAATCAGACCATTGGAAGCGGTTGGAGAAAAAACAAAATGCCATATTTCGAAATTACGAAGGGAAAAGTATGGAATTGGTACCATTGTTGCAAAGTAAAGAAATAGTAATTTTGTTGTATGCATATTCTCATGTGAAGTACACGAATTTCCACTTTTATTCAAAGATAAAAACATTTTTTTTAGAAAATAGGAAACATAAGGAATTAATAGATAACCAAAATTACGAATCCATAAGCAATATGTTATGGGCGTTTGCAAATAAAGATATGTTTTTTCCCGATTTGTTCCAAAACATTATAAATTATATGTTACAAAATAATTATCTTTTTTCTTATGTTAAAAAGAAAGAATTTTTAACTATTTTATTTTGTTTATGTAAATTCCCGCTTTTATTTCCTGAGAAAGAAAATGTGGAAAATGTAGAAAATGTAGAAAATGTAAAAAATATAGAAAATATAGAAAATGTAAAAAATGTACAAAATGTAGAAAATGTACAAAATAGAAAAAATGGTAACATTGAGAAAAACAAAAATGTGGTTTTCTATGAATTGCTGAAAAAGAAGACAATGGTTCGATTGTGTTTGCTTTCTTCAAGAGAGTTGAAAGAAAGAATTAAACAGAAGGATAATCAAGAAAATTATTTGTGTGATGAAATTACTAAATGGAGGAGAGAGAAATTATGTGGTTCTAATGCATATCTTCTTTCGGAGCACCGACGACATTCCTTATATAAAGATAATGCTTGTGGAGTGTCATTAGAAAACATGATTTTAACTACGTGGTCGCTGAGTTTGAAATACATATATAGTGCGAAATTATTTTTACATATTTTTATTGAATTAAAAGAATTGTTAAATAATCAAAATGAATATACGATTTGCAAGTTTTCTTTTCCGATATTAACAAATTTGTACCTTTCCTTTTTATCTTTTGTACTAATGGATGAAACATTTATCAATCTGTATTTAAATAAAGAAGAGAAAGAATGTTTAGACATTCTTAATGATTCTTTTATCATCTTTATGGATCTGTTTATGCTTCTTAAGAAATCGGTAAAAATGCATCAAAGAAAAAAAGATGTGGAAACTTCTTTTATGCAGAAATGTATTTTTAATATCATAAAAAATGTAGAAACGGAAAAAGAGACTGCTGTTATATTAGAACATAACGACCCACTCAATATTTCCATTGATATTTTGTTGCTCAAAAAGAATTCTTTTTTTCCAAAGTGGAAAGATATTACAATAACGGGAGAAAAGATTGGTCCAAATTTCTACTCTTTTAATCGTGACAGTACTGCAACTAAAAATATTTCTATTAATCGGAGCAGAGGGGAAATAAGAGAGTACCCCTGTGTCGGAAATATAACACAAGTTCCTATTATGAACACGCCTCCTTTTTTGTTGTTACATATCAGAACAATGTGTTCCAAACGAAATGATGACGCTCATGGCAACTGTTTTATGACTACCGTGAAGAAACGGATGTCAGTTCCATTGGAATATGAAAATTCACAAAATGAATGGAATGAGAAGATAAAGTCTGAGTTTTTTTTTTATGTGGAAACATTGGACCGATATAACAAATATCACATGAAAGAAAAGGGCGAAATACAAACCATATGTAAAAACCTGTCTATTTTTTTAGATACCCACCTTGCATATATAGAAGAACGTCATGTTGTGTCTTTATTTTACAAGCTGTCTTCATTTTGCAACAGTTTTTATAAGAGGTATGGTGATTTACACTGGAAAGCATTATGTACAATTTGGGAAAAGTTTCCAAATTTTGCTTATTCTTTTTTGGAAAAGAAGAAAATGGAGAACATTTATTTTTTTGATATATTATGGATTTATTTTCGGTATTTAAAATATATAGATTTTTTGTATAATGGAGCAGATTCCAATAGAAAGACTAAAGAAGAGATGGACTTTTGTAAAGATTATCTTATTCGAAAAAGAATAACTATTCTCCAATTTTTCAAAGAAGTTAAAAGAAATATAATGGAAAGTAGTAAAGAACCATATATTTTAATGCGTACCATTACTTCTAAAAATATGACCCATTTACTGTCCATATTTTTTTATTTAGAAGATTCTGATGATATAATTAGTCATTTCGAGAAAAACAATTTTAACAATCTAAAATTTAGTAATAAAGATATTCTATATATTCTAAATGGAATTGTAAAATATAAAAAGTACACACATTTAGGAAAAGAATTTTGCCAAAGATTTATTGAGAATATGGAGGGTAGTAAAAAAAGGGATTTGTTGGATTTTACCTATTATTGTGCAGAACTGAAAGTAAATGGGTGGAACATAAGAAATGCCATTTTAGAAAAATTGTATTCAAATGTATATTTCGAAGAATCTACAGAATTAGAAAAGAAAGAGGGTAACAAAACATATAAGATTATGAAAGGACTTACAAATATTGATGAAGAGTTTCCTTCTGAAAATGAAATTAACGAAAAAAGTATTATACCACGTCAAATAAAACTTTTAGAAGCATTATCGGGAGAAGAGTTAGCTGGTTTGATAAGAAATTGTTATCGATTGCATTGTTTTGATAAAGATTTGTTTCATATATTTTGTGAATTGAGTTGGAAAAAAAGAAAAGAGATGAACCTAAAACAACTGTGTATTATTTTGCCTTCTTTTGCTCGTTTTTTTTGTGCACATTCTGTGAAGAATAATATAAGTCAAGTGAAGTCAGAACATATAGAACCAAAAAATAAGTTGATACAGATCAAGAATGACATTTCTTTAGAATTATATCCAAAAGATATTGGAATAAAATTTCCTCAAGTTTTAGAAAAGTTAATAACATATACAGAACTTAAATTTGAATTGGATAACTTAAGAGATGACAGTGACAAAAAAAAGAGTAGTGATTTTGAATGGGATAAGAACAAAGACAAAGACCGTTTTGAGTATTATTTTCATCTGTGTTATTTCATGGAGAGTATTACGTTATTACAAATGGAAAACAAGAAACTATATAAAGAATGCATCAAGAGAACTTTAGAAGAGATACAACTTTTTAAGCCCCATAAAAAGGGGAGAGAGGTTTTTGAAAAACTGTTGGGAAAAATGTTATGGTGTTTATCTTATTATCATAAAACGGAATTTTTATTTTCATTTAAAGTTATACAATTTCTTTTAAAATATAGAATATATGAAAAGAGTGTTGTACCTGAAAACTTCACTTCCCTTTTTTTATATTTTGTAAAATCAAGAGTTTTAAATGAATGTTTGTTTCGAAAATTGGGAGAAGCAGTTATGCGGAATATTTCTGTAAGCGATTCTTTGGAAAGAAAAGAAGGTACTTTATCTTTTAAGAATAGTGTTATTAATGAGCTCTATGGAACTATGTCATGGGCATACGCTTTTTCTTTTCATAAAAGTGACCATGACAATGAAAATGTTGTGAAATTCCGAAATGGAAAGCGGGAACTTCAAAAAAAAGAATATTTTCTTTTTTTAGAAAAAATATATAATTTTATTTTAAAAGAAATAATATATTTAAAAAAAAAGAATTGTCTTTCTTTTAATTTAGTTTGTCGATTTCTCTGGGGTGTTTCTATTGTAAATTTACTTAATGAAAATGTTTTTTATTTTATAAACAGTTATAATTGGGATAATATTAATATTTATGAGGAAAAGAGAATGCATTTACATATGATCTTTACTTTTTTGCTGCGAATAAAATATGATTATGAAACAACGACAATAGCAATGGCAATGAAAATGACAACAGAAACAAAATCCGAAACAAAAACGGAAACAAAAACTGAAACAAAAATTGAAACTAAATCTGAAACAAAAACTGAAACAGAAATTGAAACAAAAACCAAAACAAAAACCAAAACAAAAACAATGTGTTTGTTTAATTCTTTTCAAAAGTTTGGAAAACAAATTGTAGAAGTGTTTTATAATGAAATGAAAAAACAAAAATACGTCATAAAAAATATTTTTGTGAATGAAGTATTTCTCCAAAATAAGAACATATCAAATTTTCATTACGAAATAATTGCATTATTAAGTGAGATGAATATTCAATATGAAAATGAATATATTACGGAAGATTTGTTTTCAGTGGACATAAAAATTAACAGTACTTTTGAAGAAAAGCTCGCCATTGAAGTAGATGGTCCATCCCATCACTTTCTACTTTTGAATGATGTTGTTCAAAATACTCCAGAAAAGACACAAAAGTAAGATAAGAAAAAATAATCTTCAAGTATAAATAAATCATTTGTAAAGTTATTTTTTTTTTTTTTTTTTACATAAATCAGATATAAACATGTGGTTTCTTTTGTTTTTTTCTGCTCTTGCCTTTTATTTTTCCATTTTTCTCTTTTTGGTTTTAGGAAATACGTACCATGTGGAACAACTCAATTTAAAATTTCGCTACTAAAGAAGAATGATTGGAAGGTTATTAGCATTCCTTCTTTCGAATGGAATACGTTTTCTCATAACGAAAAGAAACACTATTTGATTAAAAGGTTGTCACAAGTTAGTGCACATTTAAAATCGCATTTAGATCTATACGCAAAACAAAAATAAAAAGGTTCATGAGAACAAAGAGGTAAATTGAAAAGAAAAAGCATAGTTGTAATTTTGTAATACAATATGGTAATAATAATAATAATGGTAATAATGATAATGGTAATATTGTAAGGGAAAGGATTTGTAAAATAATGAAAAGTAAATTGCTTTTATTTCTTTGATTCTTTCAAAATACTGCATTTCTTCTAATTCATTTAAGTATTTCGTTTTACATTTTTTTTTATTTTATTTATTTTGTTCTATTGGGAATAAAAAAAGTGTACATACGAAACTAGAAGAAAAAAAAATAATATATTTATATAGATATATTAAAATAATACATATATATATATATATATATATATATAACATATATAACATATAAACGTTAGTAGGCTTTTTACTTACGACATCATCTATCCACATATTCGTTATATGTGTGCAAAAACGACCGCGCGATTCTTATTAAAAAAAAAAAAAAAAAATGAAATAAAATGAGACATTGATTATAATTCCTCCTTTGGTAACTAACGCGAAATTCTTTCCTTATTTATCTAGTTGAGTATACTTATGAATACTATTATAAAACGTATATATGACTCACTACTTATATGTTTAAAACGTATATAATTGCTTCGCTGCATCAACTTTTCTTTGATATTGTATCGCTTTCTTATGTGGCTAATGTGAAAACGTGTCTTTGTGTAGAACTGTTCTGCAGAATATTTTTGAATTTTTTATTCTGATTAATTCGTTTTTGTTTAACCAACAGATGAGTAATTTCTTATTCGTAAAATACAAATTTTTTTGTCATTTCTATCTGTTTTTCTTTTGAATATATTTTCAATCTTTTCTTTCATTTTTTGTTTTGCATCTTTTATTTATTATTATTATTATTATTAATATTATTTTATATCTGTTGTTTCTGTCTCTATTTCGCTAGTTTCATTTTATCTGATTAAAATTGGTTTAAGTGATAAAAAGCTTCTATTTTAAACAAAATAAAAAAGACGAAGCTAACATTTCCATTCGTATGTCGAATCCTTTATGTTTGTTTTTGTTTCTTTAAACTGTTTACATCTTTATCTAGAAATATTCACATCTGTAGTAAAAAATATATATAAGTAAATTTCTCAAAAAGAGAAAAGTACGAAAAAGAACTATTTATAACTTACTCTTTAATACGTAACACATATAAAAATGACGAAACTACTTTCGTGTTTTTTATTTTGGGGTGTATTCCTTTTCATTACATATTGTTCTCTAGGGGAGGGGAGTTTACGGACGAATGTAGAAGATATCAGTAGGAAGATAAAAGAAGATAAAGTAAATTTTAAAATAAAATTGCCATCTATGCGTTTCTCCAATGGTAATCCATTAGGAAGTTTGATAACGAATGAAGGTACAGGTGGTTTGGAAGATGCAAGAATAATTTACCACATGAATGGAACAGCAGAAGATGGACCACTTGAAACATACTCCCTCCCTTATTCAATTTTCCCATCTTTATTAAATGCTATTTATTTATTTTCTTCTATTTGCTTTATTTTTTCTTTAAGAGGATTAAGTGATCATAAAACATCAAGAAGAGGGAACCTTTTAGGATGTGTGGGAATAGTGACAGCTGTACTAATTACGTTTAGCCAAGTGGGATTTGGTTTTCGATACGGTTTATTTGCAATGGTAATAATTCCCGCTGTGGTGTTAGGTTATTATATCGCAAAAAATGTGAGTATGATTCAGATGCCTCAATTAGTTGCTTTATTTCACAGTTTTGTAGGTTTAGCTGCTTTATTAGTTGGATTTTCGAAATTTCATTCTTTCGCTTTTTTAAGTTCGGAAATGAACATTTTACATTTATCGGAATTGTATGTCGGTACATTTATTGCAGCTATTACTTTTATTGGTTCTTTAGTAGCTGCTGGAAAATTGAGCGAGATTTTAGAAAGCAGGTCTTTAAATCTGAAATCAAAAAAAGCGATTAACATAATATGTATGATTATAATAATTATATTTGGATATTATTTCATTACTTCAGATGTGTTGTATACCAAAACTGCTTGTTTATATGCTTCTTTAGTGGTAGAATTATTTTTAGGTTTTCATTTAACAGCATCTGTTGGGGGAGCTGATATGCCTGTGGTTATCAGTGTATTGAACTCGTACTCCGGATTTGCTACAACTATTAGTGGTTTTTTGTTGAACAACAGTTTGTTAATTACTGCGGGTTCTTTGATTGGATCTTCAGGTGCCATTTTGTCTTACATTATGTGTGTAGGAATGAACCGACATATAGGTAATATAATTTTAGGAGGTTGGGATGATGAAAGTTCTTTAGAAAATGTTATGGAAAAACAAAAAAAGCAAAAAGTGAGCACGATAACTCACAAATTTGTGGCAGATGATTTAATAAATGCTAAGAAAGTTATAATAATACCAGGATATGGGGTAGCTGTAAGTAAATGTCAGAGAGAATTAGCAGATATTGCTAACGTTTTAAAGAACAAAAAAATTGATGTGTCTTTCGCTATTCATCCAGTTGCTGGTAGAATGCCTGGTCATTTAAATGTATTATTAGCAGAAGCGAATATTCCACATCACATAGTGAAAGAAATGGATGAAATTAATACTGTAATTGCTAATGCAGATGTGGTTTTAATTGTAGGTGCTAATGATATTGTAAATCCTTCTACGTTTGATCCATCTAGTAAAATATATGGTATGCCCGTTATAGAAGCTTGGAAAGCCAAAAAAGTGGTGATAATGAAAAGAACATTAGCCACTGGATATTCACATATTGATAATCCTTTATTTTATTATCCGAATGCGTGTCTGTTATTTGGGGACGCGAAATTTTCTACGAATCAAATTTTAAGTGTTTTAAATGATTATTCAAGACATAAAACTATTGTACAGTCATCGAAACAGAGCAAAGTAGGTGCAATCAGTGAAGAAGAACAAGCAGATGACGGACTTTTCGAGTTAGAAGATAGTTCGTCCACAGATCGTGAAGTGTCTATCGTGAACGAAGAGAGTTATCCGAAGCCAAGAAAAGTTATAGGATTAATTCGAGAGACACAAGACGAAATGGTATCGACCCCAGGAATATGGAATAAAATGTTAGTCCCTATTACTCCTAAATTTATTCCAAGATTAAGAAAAATGGGTTTTCGCGTTTTAGTCGAAAGTGATATAGGAACAAATATTATGATTTATAATGAGGAATATATTAAGTTTGGAGCGGAACTGGCAACAAGAGAAAACATATTAAAGCAGAGTAATATAATTTTAAAGGTAGATCCTCCTACACCTGATTTAATCAATGCAATTCCTGATAACACTGTTTTCATTAGTTACATTTGGCCAGGTACTAATAGAAACTTGTTAAACAGCATGGTGGAAGATACACAAAAACAAAATATTACATATTTAGCAATTGATGAAGTACCAAGATCAACTAGGGCTCAGAAATTAGATATACGTACTTCTATGAGTAACTTACAAGGGTATAGAGCAGTTATAGAAGCATTCTTTTTATTACCTAAATTTAGCAAATCATCGACTACAGCTGCAGGAAAAATTAACCCCGCAAAGGTGTTCATCATAGGAGCTGGAGTTGCAGGCTTACAAGCAATAGTCACTGCTAAAAGTTTAGGAGCCATTGTATTTGCACATGATACAAGAAGTTCTACAGAAGAAGAAGTAAAAAGTTGTGGAGGTATTTTTATAAAAGTACCTTTACCAGAAGAAGCGAAAAATACTGGAACATATGCTAAAACTATGAGTGAAGAATATATGGCTTTACAAAGACAAATTTTTATGAAAGTTATAAAAAAATGTGACGTAATTATATGCTGTGCTGCTATTCCCGGAAAAACCTCTCCTAAATTAGTTTCTACAGATATGATTAAATTAATGAAAGCGGGGAGTGTAGCGGTTGATTTAGCCACTGAATTTGGAGATAAAGAGAACAATTGGGGAGGAAATATAGAATGTTCCCAATCTAACAGAAATGTAATTGTCAATGGTGTACATGTATTAGGAAGAGATACGATTGAAAGAAATATGCCCAGACAAGCGTCCGATCTATTTTCTATGAATCTTATTAACTTATTAGAAGAAATGGGTGGTGGATTACAATTTAATGTAGATATAAATAATGACATCATTAAATCTTTAGTTGTGGTGAAAAACAGAACGATTCTTTATAATCCAGATAAACCCGATTCAAAATCAGATACAAGCGAAAGTGTATTTGTTGTGAAAAAGGAAGATATTTTTGACGACTCTGCAGATGTTATGGATATATCAGATATACAGAAATATTATCATAAAGGGCCGACGTTATTACAACAAATATTGTCATCTGATATTTTTTTCTGTGCTTTTTTAGCTGCCGTCTTAGCATTAATATGTATTTTTGGTACAGTCTTATCAATAAGAGATATACATCATTTATCTCTGTTCGTCTTTTCTGTTATTATTGGTTACTATTGTGTCTGGTCGGTTACACCGGCTTTACACACTCCACTAATTTCCGTCACCAACGCAGTAAGTAGCCAATTAGACAACATTAAACATTCTTTTTTAATTTATAAAAACATGGACGTACACCCATGTATACTTAAATGAGCTCATACAAACAAATATATGTTCATACATATCTAGTTATTTATTAGTGTATATGAATATATATATATATATATATAACACCACATATGTTCTGATAACATATTTTTTTACATATATGTTTAAAACATTTTCTTCATTGTAGTTATCAGGAGTTATCATCATTGGAAGTATGGTTGAATCCGGAAGTGGACTACATGATGTTAGTACTATTTTGTCTGTTATCGCAACTTTTTTAGCAGCATTAAATTTGTCAGGTAAGATCACAACTTTGAATTATAACTTATTCTATAATTTGTACCTATTATTTTTTTTTGCTGTTTCTACTTATATCTATTAATATGCTAATATCTATTAATATATTAATATCTATTAATATGCCAATATCTACTGACATCTACCAATATCTATTAATATCTATTAATATACTAATATCTATTAATATACTAATATTTACCAATTAATAATTCTCTTTATTTTTGTTTCATTTTTAGGCGGATTTTATGTTACCCAAAGAATGCTTGACATGTTTTCTGCTTAAAACAATCAACAAATAACAAGTGGAAATTCACTTAACCAGTTTACATATTACACATAAGCCTTATCATAGCTTAAATGTTATTTCTATGTAATCATGTTTTGAACATACTAATAATAGAAAACGTTTATATACCGTTTTCTCTGTAGTTCTAAAAACAATTGAAATATTCTTTTTTCTTTTTTCTTTTTTTTTTTTAAAGAAATAATCATTTTTTTTAAGCTTGTAAACATCTGTCGTGACAACCAACAAAAAAATCATTGCTTTATCAATATTGTGAGATATATCTATATATATATATATTTATATTTATCATTTTTGAATTTACTTTTGAATTTTTTTTTTTTTTGAATATTCTTTTCTTTTAAATTTATTTTTTTTTAATTTAATATGTGGAACTGCTTTTATATATTTTCACCTTCTGAAAAACGAGATTTGAAAATTTTAAATAACAGCTACATATAAAATATATGTATATGAACATTTTAACATGATTGTTTAACTAAAGTTTCCATCATTTTTAATTCAACAAAGACATATATATTATATATACATATATATTTAACTGTGTTTTAAGTTTTGAAAAATGTCAAAAAGAAGCAAAAAAATTGAAAAAATAGAAAGAAATAAATGGATGTTATATATATATATATAAAAGTATATATAAAATCATCGACTGATCTCGCTTAAATTTTGCACATTAAACGAGAGTAATATTTCTAAAATTGAAATTTTTTTTATAATATGTTTATCTAATCTTAAAATATGATTACATATTTTTGAATGTTTCAAAGGTCCAAAAAAACTAGTGTCATCCACATTAAAAGAAACAATATTTAATTTTTTCATAAATTCCGAAAAATGAATTTCAAACATTCTTGATAACAAAGTTAAATCATTTTTTACTAAGGAAAGAAGTTGTTCTTCTTCCATTTCAGAATCTTTAGATGCATCAGGATCATCATTATCCGTGTGTAAATTATGGTGATTAGATTTTTCTCTTTCTCTTCCTAATTTATTGTAATATTCTTCTTCCTCCTCTTCTTCTTCATTATCATCTACATCTCTATCTCTTTCTTCATCTTCATATTTGCTATCATAAATGTTATCAAAATTTAGATCAAATCGTATATGAAAATGTTTACTCAGAGTCTTCAAAATGTTATATATATGAGTGGGAATAGATATCAAATTCAAGATATTGTTTGAAAACAGTTCATTCAATAAAAACTGTTTATTAACAGAATTTTGTGCATTTTGATTTTCTTGAATGTTTTCTTTTTTTACATTATTACAAGCAGTACTGGTGGTGTTTTCTTTATAGTTATTTTCCGGTTCCATTGTTTTATCAGTCTTATGTGGAATAATACTCATAGAATCCATAGTTTGTATATTTGTACGGAAAAGTGGAACTTCAAACTTTTTATAATCATTGGTATTTTTATGTTCTGATTTAACATAAAAATTGTACAATTCTTTGTGATGTGTTTTAATTGGTATTAAAAGAGCCTCAATTAAAAAATTGAGATAATATTCATGATTTGTTTTTATATATTCTATAGATTTTGCTTTTGATGTATTACATATAAAATGGTTCCATGAAAAATCTAAAACCCACAAATAGTAAGTATATAAAGTGTTTAAAAAGAAAAATAATTTTGCCTTAAAGATGCAAAGAGCCAAAAGTATTCCGTGAAATTTTTCATAATAGGTAGGTTTTTTTGTTTTTACATATTTATAAAATATATGTACTACTTTCAGTATTTGTAACGATTTTTTAATTTCTAAAATATACGAAAATATTGCTGAATATTTATCTAAACTAGAGTTATCAATTAAAAAATTTATGAAAGAAGAATTTTTGGTTTCAATTGTTAAATTTCTATAATGAATAACATTTATAGTATTATCATATATTTTGTTTTCTTTTAATTTAAAATAAAAATTTTTTAATATATTTGTTAGACGTTCTTCTGAATAAAATACAGCTTCTTTTTTGTTCATTTTAGATTTTTCTACTTCCATTGTACTTTTCATTTCTTCATCTGTTTCCGTAAAACTACTACTACTATTACTATTACTACTATTAGTATTACTAGCAGTAGCACTACTATCAGAACTATTGTTATTATCATTGTGATCAATTACATTGCCATTTGTATGTACACTACTCGATGAATATAAAGAATCAACTGTATCAGATGTGACATCTGTGTCGGATGTATAAGATGCACTAGAGATTTTCTTTTTTCTCAAAGCATGCACTTTTTCAATTTTTGCAATATCTAGAGACTTCTTATTACTATTATCTTTATTTCCTAGTTCTTTTTTATCAATTTCTTTTCTTTTTTTATGGACCCTATTTTTTATTCCTACCTTATCATTTTCAGCACCTTTTAGAATTCTTTTTCTTCTTCCATTTCTTTTATGACGTCTTTTTCTTTTTGTATAAAACAACACCCTTTTATGTATATCTGTAAACTTGATGTGTATAAATGTGGCACAAGAAAAGTTCTTAGAAGCTTCTACTTTACTTTTCTTTACAGTTTCATATATACTTTGGTTTGTATTGTTGTTCCAATTATTGTTTGCACTATAAACACAATGTCTGAAAATAGTGTTTATATTTCTTTCGTCAATAATAGGGAGCATCATTTCTTTAAAAATAAACTCAAAAAAAGGATTTAAGAAATCACATATTTCTAAAAAGACTATACTGCGTAAACAACTGAAATATTCCAAAAGATAACAATATTTCATTAAACTATATAAAAATAATTGATTACTTTTTACATAAGATTTGTAACATTGTTCATGTATATATTGCTTGATATATAAATCATAAATAATATTTAACAGCAAAATATTTTCGTTAAAATGTGGTAATTTATATGAATTTCCCACATTATATTTATTTTTACTATTAGAACTATTTCTCAAAAATTTACAAATCATATCTAAAACAGTATGATGTTTATCTTGTATGTTTTCCAAATCGTAATAATAATTCAGAGTGTTTTCATGTAATTTTTTTGGTGCATTTTTTTTCTCTTTATAAAATAGAAAATCATTTCTCCATTTTTCTAATCCTAATTCTTCATCTGATTCTTCATATGATCCTTCATATGATTCTTCATAAGATTCTTTATATACATGATGATGTGATTGGTCTTGTAATTGATAATAACCTTTTTCATCGAATTCATCATTTGTATGAAAATTTGTTTGTCCGTATGGTTTCTGTAAATTGTATATTCTTTTATCATATTTTTTTATGTTGATGGCATTATAATTT
This sequence comes from Haemoproteus tartakovskyi, assembly GCA_001625125.1. Lineage (NCBI taxonomy): Eukaryota > Apicomplexa > Aconoidasida > Haemosporida > Haemoproteidae > Haemoproteus > Haemoproteus tartakovskyi. Next base: position 3,534 of record LSRZ01000004.1, on the reverse strand, counting down.
TCCTTTTTTCCATTTTGTTTTTGTTCTAAATAATACCGAACATAATCAACACTCTGGTCACTGTTTATTTTCATGTAAAGTCTAACATTATTACCTAAATTAAGAATGTAAAATATAAAGGAACTAAATAATTCTGGACATATAATGTTTTCTTTTTCTTGCTTCACAAAAAGAGTGTTATATTGATCTTCTTCAGTATTTGGTAAACACAAAAAAAACTCATTAAACCGGTCGTCAATTTTTCCTTTTTTAATCCAATTTTTTATATGTTTACAATAATATATATTCAATTCATTTAAAAGAAAACGAACTACTTTTTCTAATTCCCGATTGTTAACAATCTGAGAATATCTCCAATTCAAAAGAATCATGTCATAACAGATACAAAACTTTTTGGTATTATCATATACGGAGTTAAAATATACATAATCATCTATATTATTGTTATATAATAAATAAGATAATATAACATTAATAAATCCATATAGAGTATTCCATATATATATATATTTATATAACATACTATATAAATGTATAAAACTGAGAGATCGAAAATTGGATATGTCTTCTATAGTGGTATTAATGTTTTTTTTCTTGTTCTGCTTTTTTTTCTTTTTGTTTTTTTTTTTCTTTCTGAAATTGACAAAATGTTTTATTTTTAAAAAGTTCATAATTTTTATTTCTTCTATTTTTGTTTTTAGAAAATCGAAAATATGATCATCACTAACAACAGTTATGTTATATTGTTTTGAAATTAAAAAGATGTGATAATTATAGAAAATATCAACAATACGTAACCATTCCCAATAAATTTGTTTTAACGAATTTACAAAACAATCTAAAAAAATGTCCTTGATAATACAAATTTTTGATATGTCGACTGGTTCCTCCTTCTACAGAACTAGCATTTATTTGATCAAAAAAGAAAGCAAAAGTTTTATTTTTGTTTTCTTCACTTAAATTTTCTTTAATAAAAATAATATAGTTAAAAATATCACTTAATTTTGTTGGTAAAAAGAAAAAGAAATTTTGTAATTTCTTTACTAAGAAGAAGAATATATTTATATAAAATAGTTGTATACTTAATTGTTTCATTTTTTTCATATAGTTTTTAAAACCCCTTTTACTAATATTATATAATTTGATATTCATCATTTTTTTCATTACAGCATAATATTTGTTACTATAATTTTTTTTTTTTTAATTTCTATATAAAATAAAAAATCATCATGAATTTTTGATTTGTCCATAACTATATGTAATAGAAAATTTCGAAAATCTACAAAAAAATCCTCTTTATATTTAATAGGACAATTTAGTGACAGTACAGTCAAAATTTCTTTTATTACAAAAATTTCACTTACATAAAAAGACGTTCGTTTTATTTCTTTTGTTTTAGAATAATAATTCTCTCCAATGGCATATTTTCCATTGACAATATGTTTTTCATATTTGTTTTTATTTACTACAATTTGATTCATATCTGTCATATTTTCTACTTTTTTCATGTTTGTCACTTGTATCATTTCTGCTGGGTCTTTTGCATAGAGTGTTTTTGGTTGATTCGATTTTTGAATTGCTTGTTCTATTTTCATATCTGTTTCATTAAGAACGTTTGTTGTTTTTATTTGTACATGTTTTTCTTTTCCTTCTGTCATAAATACATTTCTTAAATTATATATATTCGTTCCAAATATCATATTTCCATCTGTTTCTACATCTCTTTCATTTTCTTCTTCATTAAAAATATTTATGTTGTTAAAAAAATATTGTTCTCTTGGTTTAGCGTCAAAAAAAGCTTTATCTTTTTTTTTGTTTTGTTTCTTTTGTAAAGTTAAAAATATATCTTCATTTGCTTTGTTAGGTTCTTCCTCCTCTTCTTCTTCTTCTTCTTCTTCTATTATTGATCGATATTCATCTTCTTCATTGTATATATCCATATATTTGTGATTTTCTAAATAATTCTGTTTCATTGTATCATTTGTTTGATAATGATAATTAGAGTTATAGTTAGCGTTATACGATATGTCTTTCATTTGTTTTTGCTGTTCATTATGTAATGAATAATCTCGATAAATGTTATTATAATTTTCTTTTTTTCTACTGTTTTGAAATCCTTTTCTTCTAATTTTTTCATTTACATTATCATAATGAGGATATTCACAGACACTATCATATATTTTTCTTATAACAATCTCATAATCATATTCATTTCTATTTTTCATATATTGATCTATAAATGTATAATTTGTTTCATAAAAATCATCATAATCATTATAATAATAATCATAATAATTTTCAAATCTACCATATTGATATACTTTATTTTGTTCTTCTTGTCCTTGTTCAAATATTTGATCCTGTCTTTTTTCTTTTTCATATTCTTCATTATATATTTGTCTATATTTTCCTTTTCTTTTTATTTTTGCTTTTGTTTTTTCTTTATTATTTTCATCATCTTCATCTTCTTCTTCTTCTTCTTCTTCATCTTCTTCTTCTTCATCTTCATCTTGTGTGAAAAGATCCGATTCTTCCTCATCTGAACGGTACAATTCTTGAATGTACTTTCTTTCTTCTTCTTTATTAAATTTATTAATTTCTTCTAAAGCATCTTCTTCATTTTCATCTAAAATAGGAATTGGATGTTGTTTTCCTTTTTTAAAATATTTGTCATATAAAAAATTTATTTCTTTTGTATTATCATCTTTTGAACTTTCACTGATCAAAAAAAGTAATTTCAAAATTACAAACTTTAATTCATATCTATCATTTTTGTCAAAAATAAAAAAATCTTTATGAAGCAATTTTTCACACAAATATTTAAAAAGATATTTTTTTTTATATTGAACACTTATTGTCAATTCATTTATAAAATCATTTATTTCTTCTATTACTTCTGTATCGTTTACATCTTGAAATGGATACAAAGTGATTTCATTGATAGACTTAATTAACAAATTGTTTAAAAACTGAGGAGTAGAATATTTTACAAATTTATTTAACAAAAAATTTAGGCATTCCTTTTGTCTTTTTCTTTTCAAAGTAATATATGCTGACGTCATATTAGTGACACTTGAGAAATAAGAGAATCATCAAATGAGAAGAAACAAACAATCAATAGATATAGTCAACAAAAGTAGTAAACAAATATAATAAACAAATATAATAAACAAATATAATAAACAAATGTAGTAAACAATAATAGTTAACAAAAGTAATCAGTATAAACAGTTCGAAAAAACAATTTGAAGAAATAATGAGTGGAAACAACTAATATATAATGACCATGTACACACATACGATACTAATGTCTATATATATATATTAATAAACAAACCAACTTTATAAGTTCTTCACATTGTCATACAGATACAAAATACAAACATAATATAATCCAAGTAGTCAATACAAAAGAAAAAAGCAAAAGAAAATCTGCCTTCTATAACTATATTTTATAACTATAATAAAGTATAATTTAAAGTAGTATAATTTAATGTAATTTAATATAATATAATATAATGATTTATATTATGT
>LSRZ01000003.1:9792-53187 GCA_001625125.1 Haemoproteus tartakovskyi | reverse complement strand
GAGATAAAAAAAGAAACATAAAAAAAGAGAGATAAAAAAAGAAACATAAAAAAAGAGAGATAAAAAAAGAAACATAAAAAAGGAGAATATATTGTAAAGAGAGATATTCGATAGGGCAGAAAATTAGAATAAGAATATTGTGGAAGATATAAGGAGAAATAAAAAAAGAAAGTAAAACGCATTAAAAAATTAAAAGATAAGATCTAGAAGAGTGTAATGGCCATGGCAGAAATTTCTATGGAACAAATAATTTTTCAGAACATATTTTTGAAAAAGCTTGACTTGTTTTGCATATACAAATTGATAGTGACAAATGATTTGAGAATATATAGTGAAAAATCCTATGCAAAATTACTGAAAATGATCAATTCTTATAAAATAGTAAATTTAAAATCAAGGGAAGAGTTTTCGAGCAATGAAAAAATTAATGAATATTTTTTTTCCAATAAGGAAAAATTCAGTGATACAATGTCCCACAAGGAAGAGCGTGGAACAAATACAAAAAAGGATGCAAATTTAATGAACAAAAAAAACTGCAGAAAGAATTTACATATTAATGATTCCCTTTTTGCTAAAAGTTTGAATAATAAAAAATTGTTTGAATTGTTTAATTTTCCTAAAGAAGAAGAAGTTTTTAATTATATAAAAAGCGTATGTAAAAATTGTGTTATAAATGAGCCGTTGCGTTTAAATGTCAGCTTTAAAAAATATGATAAGAAACAAAAAGAAGAGGAAGAAATAGATAATACAAATCATAACATAGAAACGGAGACACATTCGTCTCCTGTGGATATATATATGTATGGCGCTACAGACGAGTTATCAAACAATGAGTTAGTTCATTCGGCTTCTATTTCCACTTCTGCGGTGTCGCACAATGGCACGCAAGACACTTTGTCTGACAGGACCACAAAGCCAATGACAGAAAAATATTGGACACATGATATAAAAAAAAAAGGAGATGAATCACTAGAGCAGTTTATTAATGGTCATAGTGCAGATGCTTCCATTGATTTAAAAAAATTTATTTTAGACTCCAGAGAAAGGAACTGTTGTTCTGCAACAATACAAGATGATTCAGAAATCCACAATCAAACAAGGACTAGTAGTATAAATGACACAACGGATAAATGTTTTTATTTAAATGAAAACATGTACACGGAGAAAACAACACCTGTTAATAGAATGGATTCAGCACAAGAGGGAACATTCATAGAAGAAAAGGATCATTCGACAAAGTTGGTATTTGTAGGGAAAAACGGATCTTTAAACACGATCAGTAACAATAACAACAACAACGACGACGAAAAAAACAATAACAACAACGACAACGACAAAAACAATAACAACGACGACAACAACAACAACAACAAAAACAACAACAAAAACAACAACAACAAGAATGATCCCTATCAGTTTGTATGTTCAAACAAAGAAAGTTCGGAAGATAAAATCAATAAAAACAATTGTTGGGAGTATAATGAACATACCCATAATACGACTGATACACATGAAGAAAGCAATACTCAAAAAACAAACACGGAACATAAAGACTGTCGGCGATTTGTTTACAAACGGAAAAGATCATCCAATGAATTTTCCATATACAACTATAGTGTAATCAACGATGAAAATAATTCGACACATAGGTTTTATGATGACACAGCTCTCTGTTTAAAACACTTCCATGATATTCATAATTTGTTAAATAGAGATCCATCAGGATTAAGAAAAATAAAAATAATGCTTAAAGATGAAATTGCCACAATAAGCATTTCCCCCTTTTATATCAATTTTGACGGGGTACGCGTTTTTGAAAACGTATGCAAAGCTTTCAACTTGGATAAAGACGATTACAAAAGGAAAAGACTGTATTATGTTTTAAAACTGTGCATGAATAACGAAAGTGCTATGTCGAAATTAAAGAACATATTTATGGAAGATCTCTACACGCAGCAGGAAAATTACGAAAGAGAATTATGCGAAAAAAAATTTGCAAAAAAAAAAGAGCACAGAAAAAAAAACTACAGAAGAATGATCATGTTGAGGAAAAAACAAAAGAGTGAAGAACAAATATTCGAAATTCTAAACGAAGAAAAAAGAATTAATGTGTTGTATTTTATCAACCGATTTTTATATTCTCAAAAAACCCCTTTATCCAACTTATTTGAAAATTATTCGTTACCTACAAATGATGATGATGTTGATAACACTGATGATAATGCAGATAGAAAAAAAGATACATCACAAAAAATCGACTTCGACGAACAAGATGTGTATGACGAAATTACCATAGATTATTTTATATTCTTAATGATTTTCGAAAATAAAATCGAAGAGAATTTTTACAAATACTTGATGAAAAAATTGGAACAGTGCAAGTTAATGAGTCTTAAAGACTTGGAAAAGGCGAATGTATATAAAAAGCAAAAATCGAAAGGAAACGATGTGAATGAATTTATATATGAAGAGGGAAACACATTCCAAAATTCCGAGAAAAGAAATAAAATGACGGATGAACTTCTTTTGCTCAGTTATATGAGACCATTTCCTACTGTCTTCTGGTTAATCAACAAAAATATATGTGCTTATATTTCACACTTGGAAAAATTAAATATCATAAAAAACATCGAAAAAATTATTAAAAATAAAAATCCCAAATTTACATTACTGAGGCTGTACTTAATATATGATCATTTAAAATATATACTTATTCGAACTAGACACATCAATAGAAGAATTCTTCTCTTTTTTTACAACAACTTTGTAAACAGTGAAAACTTCGCTGGCGATATACAATTCGATGACAATGAAAACTTAGAAATGCAATTTCTAGAAGCAAAACTTGCAAAATGTAGTAAACAAAAATTGGCAGAACATGAAAAAAAACAAGAGGATGATAAGGAAAAACCAGAAGGAGAAGAAGAGGAAAAAGAAGAAGAAGAAGAAGAAGAAGAAGAAGAAGAAGAAAATGAAGATGAAGAAGAAGAAGTAGAGGAAGCAGAAGAAGAAGAAGAGGAAATCGAATATGACAACCAGACAGAAGCGGAAGAAAAGGAACAAGAAAAAAATTCTGTACAAGAACAAGATAAAGAAGAACAGTCAGAAAATGTTAAAAAACAAAAGCGCTCATCAATTTATGCTACGCATTGTGCGGATATTCGAAAATCATACGATAATTATGTATCCGTCAAATTGATGCCAAGTGAGTTTTGTGAAATTTATAACATAGACACAGTACTCATTTCCAAAATTGTGAGAAAAATTAATACGTTAAGAATAAATGGAGTTGGTGGAATCTCCAACTTTTTAAATTTAAAATGTATTCATCTTTATTTTGCATCACATCTATCATATCCTAACACTGTTGGTTATGTCTTAGAAGAATGTTTTAAAACATAATTATTTTTCTAACCAAATATTACCATTATGACAGATACATATACATATGTATATTTGTTTTTTATTTCCGTTTCTTTAACAATGCATCTTTTTCTTTTGCTCTTATATGTGTAGTTCTTAATATCTTTTGAAAATCTGATATATGGCTCATGTTGTACAATAATAATAACAAGAGATTTTGATATTTCTTTTAATGTACAGCAATAAAACACATTTTTCTTTATTGTTTTTATTACGATATTCAAATTACATATTTGTATTATATTCTAATGTAATGAACTTTATTTTTGTGTTCTTTCTATTACAACTTGTGTCCATCCTATTACCTATGTCTGTAGTTTTTAAAGAAATGTTTCTTTCATATATATAAACAGCCGAACTTCTTTTCTCATGTGTTCTGTGACTTTTTTTTTTTTTTTTAATTATTCTCGTGTTCTGCTGAACGTTTGTTTTGTGTTTTTTTTTAACTTTTTTTTCTGCGTGTAGTAATTTTTGTAATATACTCTCCTTTCAGTAATGTTTCATGTACTGTTCAGGAATTCTGTGAGGTAGTTTTCAAAAGTTAATTTAACAAAAGTTTTTTTTTTGAGGAGTAACTTTTAATATTTTATTTGTCATTATTTATGTTGCGAATGATTTATTTTCAAACAGGAACGAATCAGAAAAAAAGAGCAAATGGAAACATGTTCTCTCTAAAAAGTGTAAATGGATCAATTTAAAAAGAGAACGATAAAGTCTATTGCTTTTTGCAAGAGTATCATTCTACAGATATACATAATACAGTGTTGCAAAAAAAAATAATAAAACAAAAGGATTTCGGATGAAGAAGGCAATTACAACAATTCTTTTATGCTATTCTATTGTTTGTTTCATCTGTTCCTCTAAGAATTATAAAATGCTTAGGTTTCCAGCTTTAAAAATTGACGACGTAGACTCATTTCTTTTCAACATGATTAGAAACTGCGGATGTTTAAATTTGTTTCTTTTAGAAAATGAAAAAGAAAAAAATGATGAATAAAAGAAAAGGAAGAAACACAAAAGAAGGAAGAACCAAATTAACTATACTGTACACCTTTTATCTTCTATTTGGTTGTCGCTAAGACTATAACGAGTTGCGTACTTTGCATTTCGTTTTGTTTCATTAAAAAGCATAAGTTTTTTTCTTTTCCTCTTTATTCATTCGTTTTTTTTTTTTTTTTTTTTGCATTTAAGGCAAAAATAAACGTAATACCCAACTACTAGCAGAATCTATTTTTGTGTACTTTTGTCATTATTTCTTTTCCATTTTAAAAAGAACAAAAATAAAAAAATGTATATAAAACTCCTTTAATTGTTTAATTGTTGTATACACCAAAATAACCAACAACAACGGTACAATTGCCATATGTGTTTATTACCACCGTTTTTTCATAAATGTTCCTGATTTTGCATAATATTGCATTTGTTTATTCTACTCTTATTCTTATATCCTTTTTATTTCACAAACAAACTTCTACAACTTTGTTTATCTCTTTCTGGTTTCATTACATTTCCTTTCTGAAACGCTACGTACGAAAAACCAAAATCGAATATACAGAGAAATGTGAAAACATCAATCCCAATAATGAAATTTAATTAAATCGAACCATTAAAATTAAAGCAAATGTATAAACAATAAAAAATCGATGTACACGTTTATAAAAATCAGTGCTAATATTAAAATTAACTAAACGGAAACAGAAAAAAAAAAAGCGTTTCTTATTTTTTAAAAAAATTTTGTCAGTAAAATATATTAATTATAAAAAAATATAAAGTACTAAAAAAAAGTGCCTAAAATATGTAAAAAACAAAATATAAAAAAAATGAACCATTTTAAGTAAAAATAAAAAAAAATATATATTTGAAACATGAAATTCTGAAAGATAAATGAAAGATAAAAAAAGAAAAACATTTTTATTTTAACCAATTACATAAAAGTTTTTGGAATGAAAATTAAAACGAAGGCATTTTCGTAGAAATTTTTTTTTTTTTTTTTTTTTCTTGTAATTAAGAAAGAAAAAATAAAATCATATCTGTTAAAAGAATAATTAACTTTTAAACAATGGCGCATGATGAAATAGTAACGCTAAGACATTTTCAATAACGACAATTTTCAATACGCAACAATTAATATATGTTTCCTTATATACATTTATATGTTAATGCATACATATGTTACATTAAGTAATTTGTTGACAAATAATCACTCTCTTTTTTTTTTTTTTTTTTTTTTTTTGATTGGCTATATGTTTCATTGTAACAAAGTAATAATTATAAATAGTTGTACAAATTTTTTCTTTTTATTCGCTTTTGCAAATTAAGTAATTGGGATGTTTATATGTCGACCATCGGTATATAGTGTGCCTAAGCACTGGTAAAGCTCTCTGAAGTGCAGCTAGTGCTTATTTTTTCTTTTATTATTTTTATTTTTGGCTTTTCTTACTTTTTCCGAAAGATGTATCTAAACAAAGAAAAAAATGAAAAGGACGATTCACCAAAGATGACAACGGCGGGAGGAGGTACGGGAGGAACCGGAAGAGGATGTAGCGGCGCAAAAAGTATGATGAATCATAGAAATAAAAAATACGTACGAAATATAAAGCCTCCCTTATACGATGTAAAACATACTATGAACTGTAGTTTTGCCGGTAAAAAAATAGGGAAATATGATAAAATAAAGCGAAGACTCGTGAACGTCAACCGGGCCGAGATTACCAATAATGCAAATACTAATAACAATAATATGAATATTAATAATATAGGAATCGGTAGTACCATGATTCGAAAGGGAAACCCAGTTGGAACAAACATTAATAATAGAATAAGTCATCCGTTATACTCTAATCAAAATATGATGGGGAGGAACAAGGAAATAATGATGCCTCGAATGAATAATTATAAAAAAGCTTATTTTGACCATGATAATATAAATTATAATACAATTATAAACTCCTTAACGGCAGTTTGTTCTATACATATTGAAAAAACACAGGAAGAAATACAAAAACAAAAGGAGCAGGAGAAGGAACAATTAATCCCAAACAATAATAAAAGACATGGAAATTATGAGACGAAAAATGAAAAAGACAAAAATTATAATTGGAATAATGAACAAAACGAAGATTCAGAATATCCAACATTTGTGGAAGAAATACGTTTTACGGAAAATATAGTTTTATTATCAGGTATACTAATTTTACCGAATTCAGACAAAATATTCGGTAATTTAGAATTCGAGGGAAAGACAAATCCAATACCTCCTGAATGTAATATAAGTGTTTATGTTAACGTGGTTAATAAGTACAATTGTCATTATTACAAGAAGCTAGTGCCTACATCTTATAATTTTAAAAACAGGGTATTTTTTGTCACAATGAATAACAATGGAACTATAGACTCGACGCTCTGGATCGACAAATTTATAATAAAAGGAAATTTTCAAACATTATCTGTAGTCGTATTAGGACAGTCAGAAGAAATGAGTGAACAATTAAGGTAAAACACGACTTTGAATTGCATTTTATTCACATTACATCCCCCACCTATATATATTTTTGTTTCTCTTTCACATGTTTTTATTTTATGTTTTTTATTTTTATTTTCTTTTTTTAGGTCATACATTGAAAATATTTACGATAACAACATGAGATTCACGCTGGAGGATACAATGTTGGATGTCGAACACAATGATGCAGACAGAGACGAACGCTTCGCTCCTAAGCATCATGTAAAAATTAAAACACACAGTGTGTGTTCTATCATTGATGCACCATTTAAATATCGAAAAAAAAGAGGCACTGTTGAACGAGAAAACGTCATCGAAACAATTCGTTTAGAGAGAAGCTATAAAAAAATGAGTAGTTTGGCGAACATTTTAGAACAAGAGTTTAAACAAAAAAATGGAATAAAAGAAATAGATGCTTCTCGAAAGAAAACAACGAAAGTAGAAAAAGATATAGAACCAAAACAGCCCCTACCTCTAGCAATCATTTCAACAGAACCTTTGGCCGAACAGACTCAAAAGGCCACTGAAGTAGTAAAAAACAGTCAGTTAATAGAAGCTGAACATAAAAATGAACATGGAGAATCTGGGAAAATACAAGAGAAACAAAATGATGAAAAGAACTTAGACAAAGAAAAGGTACAGCAAAAGGAAGCTGGAAACACACAAGAGAAAAATAAAAACAGTCGAAATGATTCTGCTGTTAAAGAGAAATTTACGAAAAAAGAAAAAAATAAAGAACACGTTCTGAAATCAAAAACGGTTGACAAAGCGAAAGCGACACAGAAAATTACTTATTTCGAACCTCCCCGAGAAGATTTAATTTTAAAAATTTTAAACACTTTTTCAAATATTTATAAAAAAAAAAAATACCTATGTTTGAAGCATATTAGTGCTTATGAAAAAATTTTAAAATTTGGTGCCTTATGGATTTTTTACGTTTATAAAGAATTAAAAAATGATGAAGAAAATTTTTATTTAAAGAATACCAAATATGTTCAAGTAAAACTTTCGGACGTTTTGGGAGCATTGTTAATTTTAAGAAGATGTGCTCTCTATTCCAATTTGGCAGAATGTTTAATTCATATGAATATTGATACTTCCCATTTTTTCTATGATGAAAAAAAACCTCATATTTTATTTTACCTTTTGGATCTTTTGCGTTTTGATCATATATTTTTCTTGGCATCTTGGAAAGTAAAAAGTGCAATCGCTAAGACACTCGTGGCACTTACTTCGAACGCTTATGTCATGAATCTGTTTTGCAATTACGTAAGTCAAAAAGGAACAAAAAGAAAAAAGAAAAAAAGAAAAAAATTAAAAGAAAAAAAAAGAAAAAAAAATTACATCAATGAATGGGTTTAGATTTGTTGATTTCGTGCTTGTGATTTGAATTGGTATGTTGTTATCTGATGATGTGTTTATGTTACCAATACTGTAGTGATTTTGATTCGGATTAAATGCATGTATTTTATGTGTACAGTTAGCTGTTTTTTCAGCGTTAAGGAATAATTCTTATTTGTATGTTATTTAAATAGCTTAATGTGAACACAGTGTGTAATTTTTTTTACGTGTCTCCGATGTATATTTCAAGTTTTTTAGTGTAATTTTTTAATGTGATATAAGTTTTTATTATTGTAGTAATAATAGTACCTTTTAATTAAGTTGCGGATATGGTTAAACTACTTTTGTCACTTTGAGTTTTTTTTTTTTTGTTTTTTTTTTGAGTGGGATTGGGGGGGGGGGACAGAAAATTATGACAATGATCCAATGACATTCATATTTGGCACAATATATGTTTATGCTTTTATATGCATGCAACATTTTTTTTAGTATACACATTTTAGCAGTAAGACCTACACTTAGAATGAATCAAGAAATTATGTACCGATATATGATAGTTACGTGTACCAAAACGACCACGTACATATTTTCTTTTTGTCATTTTTTTCTGAAAATGAATTGTAAACCAATTTTTTTTATCAGTTTATTTCTTTAAAATTTCAAATTATGAGGAGTCTAATATAACATATTTGGAACATCATATTTTTTTATTTTTGCTATATATGTACATCTATTTTGAAACATGCAAAAGTACTTGTGAAAACATAAGATGTTTCTCTATGTTCGTATTTCTTAATGGGTTTATGTAAATGACTCAACACAAAATCTATAATGGAAGATTAACATATACGAATTCGTTTATTAGTGAAATAAAACATATTCTACAGAAATATACATACATTCATAAATACACACATACATACATACGTACATAAATAAATACATACATTCACACATACATACATACACATCGAATTACATTTACATATAAAGAATCAATCATCTTAAACCAGGTGTCATTTTGTAGAACATTGTTTGGTATAATTTATGTATTATTACATTCTATTCATTTTTTTTTGTTTTTTTTGTTTTTTTATCAGGCAAACGAAAATGATGAAACTCCTTTTCAGATGTTGCTTAAAATGGCAATGACAAATAAAAAATTAAAAAGGTAAAAAACGAAAACGTGTGTATACAAATATGCTGTTCACTTTATTGTGACTTTTTTATGTATATATGTGATAATTTTTTCATGATATGATTAATATTTTTTTTTTTTTTTTAGACATAACATCAAAAGAATATTAGGCATGATCATTCGGAGGGTGAAGTTGTTCAACCATATACAAGAATATAGAAAAATCACCTCACAATGCATTATGAGGAAAAAAGGCACATGCACAATTATTTTTGACCAGACGATTATTGAATCCCTGGTTTCTAATTTAAAAGATCTACAAAATGATTTATTTCAACATACTTGCTGTTATGAAAGCAAAAACAGCTGCTACGATGTTCTTTATGAAAACGAGATATTTTTACATGATGCTAAAAGGGAGAGTCAAACTTATATGTATGTACATAAAATGCATAATTACATACTTTCTTATTTTAATGAAAGCCATTTTTTCCCACGACTTTTACACATTTTAAAAGAATTTAATATACACATAAAAAATTCATTATATATGAATTCAAACGATCTTTGTTTTATTAATGTGGTGAACGACTTTTTATTTTATGTATTGAACTGCTCGGGTGGTATGGAACTATTAGGTACTTATTATATGTTTTTCAAAAATATATATGGAAACATTTGTGTAAATATCAATAGAAGGTTGAAAGGGTTAAAAATTTCTTTAAAGAACGCAGCGGAAGAACATATGTCGAATGAACACTACAATAAACAGGAGGATTCTAAACAAAAAAAAAAGGAAAAAGGGGATATAGGAAAGGGAGGGGTAGGATTAGGAGAACACAAAGCGAATGCTGATGTATACCCGAACGAGAAAGTGGATTTTTTGGCGAATGAAAAAAATTTTTTTTATGACAATATCAAATGTATATTTACATACAGTGATATTATGCGAAATAAAGATTTTTCAGATCTCTTTTATTTAAATGGCTTTAATTATAAAGATATCAAAGGAATTCGAAATTACTGTTCCTTTCTTTTATCCGCGTTAAACACTTTCTTTAAAACGAATTTTTTACTGAATAAAATTTTCAGTAAAAAAAAACATATATCAGTCCAGCGTTTAGAAATGTTTTCTTTATTGTGCGAGTATCCCTTACCGAGACTGGCCATGTTCAACAACTCCAAATTTTTTATATTCTTCCAACACATAGTACACCTCTTTTATTATTTTATCGGCATGCAAAAAAAAGTGGAAAGGGAGAAGAAGAGGAAGAAGAAAAAGAAGAAGCGAGAAAACGAAAATGAAAACAACGAACAAGAGAGTGCTATCAAGAAAAAATTGGAAACAAGGAAAATAAAAAAGACGAAGAAGGATAAACAGAAAAAAAAAGGGAAAAATCGAAGAAAAAGAAGCATACAATGAAACAAAAACACGAAACGCATCAAAATACTACAGGCCAAAACCCGACGATTCAACACATAGCAATGCAAAAAACGACAATGCAGCATAAAGCGATTCCAAACATGACAATGCAACATAAGGCAATTCTAAACATGACAATGCAGCATAAGGCAATTCCAAACATGACAGTGCAGCATAAGGCGATGCAAAAAACGACAATGCAACATAAGGAGATGCAAAAAACGACAATGCAACTTAAGGCGATTCCAAACATGACAATGCAACATAAGGCAATTCCAAACATGACAGTGCAACATAAGGCGATTCCAAACATGACAATGCAACATAAGGCAATTCCAAACATGACAATGCAACATAAGGTAATTCCAAACATGACAATGCAACATAAGGTAATTCTAAACATGACGATGCAACGTAAGGCGATTCTAAGCCTGGCGATGCAGCGTAAGGCGATTCTAAACATGGCGATGCAACGTAAGGCGATTCTAAACATGACGATGCAACGTAAGGCGACGCAGGACAATATAAATAAGAATATTGTGAGATTGTGGGGGAAGAAACTACTGGTAGAAATGAAACAAAAAAACAAACAGATGATTACTGGGAAAGAGACAGCAAAAGAAGAACCGAATCAAAAAGGAATAGAAAAAAAAAGGAGAAAATCGAGTAAACATAGAAAACATGAACATAAAAAACATGGAAAACATGGATCACATAAAAAACATGAAACACATAAAAAACATGAAACAACAGATGTTCAGAAAAAAGAAGATGGAGACACACAACATAAGAAAAGAAAAAGAAAACATAGTAAATCAAGAAAAAGGAGAGAGAAAGAAAAAAGAAGAAGAAGAAGAAGAAGAGCTCACAAAGCAAAGAAAATACAAAATACAGCAAGCTTATTAGTAACTATACGATATCTTTTACAGATTATACATAATTTAATGTTTTATGATGACACTGGATTTCTGGTTTTCCATTTTGGGTACACCGTTTTTGTATGTTTAGAAGAAATTAAAAATCTTGCAGGGGGGGAAATTAAGAAAAATAAAGATTATTCCTTTGGTTCGATAACATCGAATACGAAAAATGTAAACAAAATTCATATGAAAGAGTTCATAAGTAATGATGAACTATTCTATAAAACATTTAGTAATTTATACGATAACCTCAAAAATTTATTTTACGATTTGTTGAAATATGAAAGCAAAAAACTGATAAACATGGGGAAACCTGGGAACATTCATACAGGATGTGTTGCTCTCAATTCGGAAACGGGCACAAGAAGTATACGCAAGTTATGTCATGTTCTTAATAAATGTATAAATAAAAAGCAGAAACAAAGAGAAAAATATAAAAAAAGCAAATTGGCAAATAAAAAGGGAAAGAAAAACTTGAAACGACATGCGCAAGAACAGTTTAAAAAAACACGCACCGTTATTCGAAAAAAAGATTTAGAGGCAAAAAAAAAGAGATACACAAAAGTTTGTTAGATAGAGAATATTTTTACATGTATATGCCTCCCATAAAGTCTAAATATGTTCCTAATGTACGTAAAGTTATGGAAAGTTGTAAAGTTGAAAAAGATAAATATTTTTTGAAAAAGTCGACAGAATTAAAAAATTATAATTCCAAGTTAAACAATGATGTATACATAAATGATTCTTCAAGAAATTGTATGAGGTTAGGGACAAATACGGATACATATGTGGAATTGTTAGAAGAACTAAACGACAGTTCTACGAAACCTTTGACGAATCAGACCATACGATTCCCTGTGTTACCACTTCATCTCTTATTCTATTATATGAACCTATCGAACAGAATTCATTTTTTTAACGATATTTACGAAGAAAGTGCTAACGATAATCAAAGTGAATACACACCACAAGGAAAGGGACAATTTATGTTGAGAGAGCCTGAGAAACATTCCGACCCAATGGACCAGTTGTTTGTTGTTAACAATAGGGGTCTTTTTTACAAAGACAGTTACCAACATGCTAATTACATATGTTTGAACGGAAAAAAAATAGATGAAATGAATAAACCGATAGTGCACAAACCCATAATGAAATCCAAAAAAAAATCAAATTCAAAAGCACAATCTAAAGGAATAGCAAAAACAAAAGCAAAGGGAACAATGAATCCTAATAAAAATTTAGGGCAAGTGAAAATGTTAGGGAAAAAAAATATACAATCAAGTCATACAAAACAAGGAATATCAACCAGACATGGAATGAGAACCAAACAAATAGAAAAAGAATTATTGAGCACACAAGAATATATGCATTCCATAAATTATTTAAAAAAAAAAGACACAGATAAAATAGAAAAAGTAGGAACGCTTTTATATAGTGAAAATAATATAGATTTTTTGATCCGATTATTAACGAAAGCTATATTTTTTTTAAATAACAATATATTTAAGTTAGCTTTATTAAAACATTCTGGATTAAGTGGAAGATACCTTTATACACTTTTGAAGAAGCGAATAAAAAGTTTAAATTATGTAAAAAGTACTTTAAACATACTTTTTAATTTTTTCTACAATTTGACAAACAATAGCGGCATTGTACAGTTATCCTTGACGTGCTATCGAAACAATGAATTGTTTTATGTTCTTCTCTTTTTGTTACAAAAATTATTAAGTTTTAGTGATTGGATAGGTTCAAATAAAATAACGGAATATAACCATCACTCATCTATTTTTCTATTAAGACATATTATACTTTACATTTTAAGAATTTTTCACGTGTGGTTTAATAAAACCATAGACAATCAAACATTTTTATTAGGAGCTGTTATAAGATACACCAGAATTCTTCCTGCTTTTAGTGTAGCCGGAATGTTGCTTATTTCCACATTTTTAGATTTTAGGTTTGTATTTCCAAAATTTGTGTACACTTTCTATACTACGAATCATTTGAAAAATATATGTTTCGACGATATGAGAAAGTTTACACTCGATGAGTTAGAAAATGGAAATGAGGCAGTGTTAATGGGTAGAGGGAATTTATACAATGAAGAAGAGGAAGATGATGATGAGGAAGAAGAAGAAGAAGAAGAAGAAGAGGAAGATGATGATGAAGATGAAGATGAAGATGAAAAAGAAGATGACGAAGAAGAAGAACAATCAAAAGAAGAGAATTCGGAGATCATCAACGCTATTAGTAATAAACGATATAAAAGAAGAGAAATAATTAATGAAAGTAGTAGTGACACAAATATAATGAAACATGTTCATTCACAATATACAGAAAAGGGTGGTAGCAGTTATAAGAGCATTAGTACTATGAAAACACGTAAAAGAAAAAGAAATGAAACAGAGTTAACAAAAAAAACTAGTGTCAAGGTAAAGATGCACTCGGACGAAAAAACATTAAGAAAAATGAATCAGAATGCTTTTCATAAATATTTAACATATTTGGATAGAAAAGAAACCGATTATTTAAGTGATGCACAAAATTCGGGACAAGCAGAGAAAAATAAGAAGCAAGAGGAAGAGGAGGATGAGGATGAGGAGGAGAAGGAGAAGGAGAAACGAGAAAAACAAAAACAAAAAAAAAAAATAAATTGAAGTCAAAGGATGAACAAGATGATGAAGAAGAAGAAGAAGAAGAAGAAGAGGAAGAGGAAATACGACACACAGAGACGGATGAAGAATCGGGAGATGAAAAAACTTTAAAAACGATTATATTATATAGTCGAATAAAAAATCCGTTTATTGTTCCCAGTGAAAAAGAAAAGGAAACAGAAAAAGAAAAGGAAAAGGAAACAGATAAGGAAAAACCATTATATTTATGTTGTTTAATAAATATAAAAAAGAAAATTGCTAGTGAAAAAAGAAACGAACTGTTTCATGTGTATCCATTAGATTATTCATCCGATGAATATGAAAAATCATTTGATCCTGATGTGTTCGCATATGAATACAACAACAGAAGTGTTCAAAAACATTATATAGAAGAAGAGGGGACTTCTCTTATCGGCAATTTAACAATTAATGTTCATGATTTAACAGAAAAAAGAGAAAGCGACATAAATGAAATGAACTCTTTGAGTTATTGGGATGAAGCAGTTTTTAGAAATTATATAGGAGACGAGGTTAAAGGTATTGCCTTTTTAACTGCAGAAAACATATATGAACAAGAAGCACCAGTAAAGCATTTTAAGTCGCGAAAAAAGAAAAGAAGGACACTTACTATGGAACAACGGTTTTCTGAAAAAGATGACTCAGAGGGAAGCGAAAAAAAAAATTACTATGGATGGAACGATGAAGAGGAACAAGAACACACGAAAGCAAAGGACAAATATAAAAGAAAAAGAAAAAACAAATTACATGGTATAAAAAGACGAGTCGTGTGCCCTTTTTCTGTTATGAATTTTATGGAGGGAGAAGAAATATGCTACGAACACATTTTAGAGAATCTTCGAAATCAAGAATATTTACATGAGGAACATATAAATTATGGTGTATTAAAAGAAGAAGATATAGAAAAAATGTATTCGATAAAACGAGGATTAAAGCAAAAAGAATATTTACAGTTTGAAGAATTTTGTGAATATGTACATTTTGTTATAAGAATGAGTAAAAGTGAAAATATATTCAGCAGGTATTTAAGTGCACAATGCTGTGTTCTCTTCATAAATCACAGGATACCAATATTTTCCATTTTATTTCAATACATAGATACTGTAATTGCTAATCTGAAACAAATGAACACAACAAATAAATCGGACATAAATAGCAACACCAGCATTGTTATGAATAAAATTAATTATTTTTCATTTTCTGCTTTTAATAATCTTCAATCCACTAGTATGTATTTTACCTATAATCAGGAAATCTTAATTCTTAAGGAATTATACAATTTGTTTTCTTTTGTTTTAGAAGTTTTACGAATTTGTTATTTTAATAATTATAAAAACAATTATAATAAATTAATCAAATTGCTCTATTTCCCATCGAAAAGATTTTTACTTATTTTAAAAGCATTTGTCGAATCGTTAAAAAAAATACATCCCGAGGAACTTACAAGATTGATTATAAAAATATCCGGTTCTATCTTATTAGGATATCAGTATGTCCTTTTTTTGTTTTGCAACAAACATAGTATATTACACAGCACAGTACACAAAAGTCATCAGGAAGTCGATAACAAAGAAAAGCAGCTAGACAAAGTGTCGAACAAACTTTGCTACGAAGAAAACAAAGTAACAAATTTTGTGAAATTATTTAAAAAAGCTGATATTTTTTCCAGTTCGTTGAAAGAACTACATGACAAAAAATTGAGGAATTCAGAGAAAGACAAAAATAAGGCAACTACAAAAAATAAGGAACAAGCAGAAAAAGGACGAAGAAAAATTTTATTTTCTTGTCCGAACTTTGTGCCCTATGTATCATTTTTTGTAAACTATTACTTTGAAACCATTAACATTAAACACGTTGTTGACAAAAACAACAGTATGGAAGTTCTTTATAAATACACAGATATTGTAAGTTTAAAAACGGTAACATATTGTTTAACAAACATATATGAATTAATGAAGAATAAAATTTTTTATTTCTTTAATTTTTTTCATGTGGATAAAAGATTAATCAGTTTATTTTTTCAATATATACACACATATAAAAATGAAGAACACGATATGAGCGAAAATAAAAGAATGCTTTTCTCAACAAAGAAAAAAATGTCCAAGCAAAAAAAAATAAAGGAAAAAAAAACAGAAATTTTATTTATGCATTTATTTGAATTTCCTGTTCATTGTAATACCTCTATAAATTTGAGCCAACTTATAGAATTCTTTTGTTATTATTTTGTATTAATTGAAAAAGACATAGGAAATTATAAAATTATGGATATATTGGAATATATTAATGCGGTAGATATAATACTAAATATTTTGTCACAAATATTTAAATACAATTTTAACTCACTCTTTGTTTTGCTCAGTTTGGTTCTTTCTGAAAACAAAAAATTCATAAAATGGATAACAGAAAAAGAGAAGATGAAAGTCCATGTCAATGGAAAAAACACGAACCCTCAGGAGGAAGAAAAAAAAAATTATATCAACGAATTGAAAGAAACCTTTCTGGATAATTTGTTAATAAGCTTGGAAAATCTACACACATTTTTATCTAGTGGTCTCAATTCTTTTCGTTTAATGGTCAGAGAAGAAAAGACATCTACTACATACAATGTATTAGCCACTGAAAAAAAAAATACTCCAGATACTTCTACAATTTGTAAAAAAAATGCTTCGGTTAATGTAAATGAAAACAGTTCTTTATATATTTTGTCTCAAGTCGTTTTAAATACAATATATAAATTAAAAGAGATTAAAAAGGGGGTACTCAAATTAAGCATTACGTTTGAAGATTCTATCACCTTTAAAAACTTTCTACTTTTCGCTTGTTATGATTTAAACGAATTAAATGTTTTTTATGAAAAGATGAAAAGAGAACAATTGGCCAAAGAACAAATGCGACGTCTCCAAGAAGAACAAAAAGGAAATGAATCTCTTCCAAAAAAAAATAAAGAAAAGGAATCGCAAAGGAAAAAAAGAAAAAAAGAGAAAACATATGTTACAACGGAAAAAGAACGGTTGACCACAACAAGCAACTGCAATACTGAACAAGTGCAGCAACAACCTGTTCAACCGGTAGGTGTGACAAAAGAGGTATCAGAAACAAAATCCAATTTGACTTGGAATGGTGATATTGGGGAAAAGGAAAAAGAAAATAAAAAAGAAAAAGAAAATAAAAAAGAAAAAGAAAAAGAAAATAAAAAAGAAAAAGAAAATAAAAAAGAAAAAGAAAAAGAAAAAGAAAAAGAAAATAAAAAAGAAAAAGAAAATAAAAAAGAAAAAGAAAAAGAAAATAAAAAAGAAAAAGAAAAAGAAAATAAAAAAGAAAATAAAAAAAAAAAATGAAAAAAGCAAAAAGAAAAATAGAAGAAATGAAAAAAGAAAAATGAAAAAAGAAAAATGAAAAAAGAAAATAAAAAAGAAAAAGAAAAAGAAAATAAAAAAAAAAAATGAAAAAAGCAAAAGAAAATGAGAATGAAAAAGAAAATAAAAAAGAAAAATGAAAAAGAAAATAAAAAAGAAAATAAAAAAGAAAAATGAAAAGGGAAATGAAAATAAAAATATACAAAATGAGAAAGCATTAGATGCGGTTGCTGAAAATTGTCGCCAGGGCCAAGAACGAAACGAACATCAAATGAAACAAGAACAGCATTTGGAACAACTAGAAGTAGAACATGCAGGGAAAGCAACACAAGTAAAGGTAGAACCTGATGAACAAGTCGTACAAGTAGAACCAATTGAGGAATGCCCAAAACACCAAACACAAGAAACACAACAAACACAAGAAACAAAACAAGCACAAGAAATACAACAAACACAAGAAACACAACAAACGCAAGAAACAAAACAAACGCAAGAAACAAAACAAACGCAAGAAATACAACAAACACAAGAAATACAACAAACACAAGAAACAAAACAAACACAAGAAATACAACAAACACAAGAAACACAACAAACACAAGAAACGCAAAAAACACAAAAAACGCAACAAACACAAAAAACGCAACAAACACAAGAAACACAACAAACACAACAAACACAAGAAACACAACAAACACAACAAACACAACAAACACAACAAACACAACAAACACAACAAACAGAACAGACGTTAAAACAAACAGAACAGACGTTAAAACAAACAGAACAGACGTTAAAACAAACAGAACAGACGTTAAAACAAACAGAACAAGAATCTGTTTCAAAAGTGAACGAAAAAGAAAATGTACCAACCGAAAATCCTGTTGATACAACACCAAAAGAGTATGTATTTTATTTTGATCAGTTATGTAATGATTTGGAACTAACAATAAATAATAGAGAGTTATTTAAAAAACTAACCAGTGTTTTTTTCTCACCTAGTGTAATGAATAGAAATATGAAAAAATTTGAATCAAATAAACATATGGATGAAAATTATTTATTAACAATAAGGAATGTCAATGGAAATGATATTATTCCTTCAGCGAATAAAAAACTGTATGATTTTTGTTCACATATGTTTTGCGACATACAGACAAAAATGTATTTATATGAAAATGATGAAGACTGGAAAAACGCCATTATGCTTAATTTAGCACAAGAAACAAATACAAAAGAAATTGATGAAAGTCATTTGTTGTATAATTATATAAAAATATTAAAAGAGGAAAAAGAAAAACTACAGAAAAAATTGCAGGCGGAAATGGAGGCACCGACAATAATGGCAAATATAAAGCCATTTAAAAAAAATGACAAAAACGTATTTGAAGATCACTTTAGAAATAGAAAAGTTATGTCTTCAAGGGCTCCTTCAAAACACGTCGACGACTATGAGAAGTCGGTTAATAACCCTGTAGAAACAAATACAAATACAAATGCAACTACCAATGCAACTGTTAATACGAATACAGCTGTCAATACAAATACAAATGTTACTACAAATACAAATGTTACTACAAATACAAATGTTGCTACAAATACAAATGTAAGTACGAATAAAAATATAAATAAGAATATAAATACGAATGTGAATCTTAATACGAATATAAATACGAAGATAAATACGAATATGAATACGAATATGAATACAAATACGAATACAAATATAAATTCTAATTTGAATGTTGCTACCGTTAATAGTAACGTGGAAGAAAATAAAGATAAAAGTAATATTAGTAAAACAAAAAAAACAGTGACAAATGTAGGTATTCAAGCAAACAACTCAAAAAAGAGTAATGTCGCAGATGAAGCCAATAGACAGGAACAGTTTAAAAAAGATAAACACCCTAACATTACTAGTCACATACATCACAGTTACACCAAAACCAATGTTTCAAATGAAGATAAAAGTTGTAAAGAATCAAAAGAACATCATATACAAAGAATTACAAACAGTTTCAACGAAAGTATGACGAAAACAGGGTCACCGAATAGAGCCAATAAAATAAATCCACTTTCTAATAATGTAAATGATGGAATCAATTCGGATGTTAACTTAAGCAATCCATTGTCAGCAAAGCATATCAGAAATACTAACTTCCATACACCTACTTTTAATGAAACTAAGATGGACATCAACAAAAAAAGTACAAATGATGTGTCAGGAATTGTTAGTGAAGTAAAGAACGAAACACATAGTTACACAGGACCGAAAGGAACAACCGAGCCATTTAAAGAATCTACAACTGATTTTTCAAAAGAAACAACACAAGCGAAAAAAGTTACAGAAGAAAATAAAAAAAGTGCAACACCAGAAGAAACAGAATGTGAATGTCATAAATTTACCGTAAAAGGATGGACCGAATTTTCAGAAGATGGACACAGGAATGATCTAGATGTTTGTAAAATTGTTAAAAATCCAGTACTATTAAAAGACCCAAGAATTAAAATGAAGTTTTTAAAAATATTAGATAGACACAAAACTATAAAAGATATATTTAGAAAACTGGGTGTTGATATTAAGTAAATAAAAGTTAAAACAAATTACAAGAACAAATTAAAAAAAAAAAAGAAAGAGAGAGCATAGGAGCAAGTGTAAGAAATTAACCAAAAAAAAACAAAAAAGGAAGATGCATTTAATAATTTATAATAAGGATTTCATATGTTTACTTTTCTTTTTCTATTTTTTCCTTTTTATTTTTGTCTTACATTTTTTTTTTTTTTTTTTAAAGATTATGTATTCATTTCTTCTTTTTTTTTATTTTATGCTTTTTTATTTTTGCCGTACAAATTTTTTTCTCTTCTTTTTTTTAAGATTATGTTTTTATTTCTTCATTCTTTTCATTTTATTCTGTTTTTAATAAATCTATTACTATTACATAATACTACCGTTATTTTATTTCTAATATTCAAAACATTTTGCTTTTTCAAGTTTTCTATTTTTACCTTTGGTTAACAGATATATTCTTTTATTTTTTGAAATGTTCATTTTATCTGTTATTTTATTTTATATATATGGATAATATGTATGTGATATGCTTCTTTTCGGAGAAGCAGTTCATTACCTTTAAATTTTCATGTGCATTTTTTCTTTTTGCTTTATGTAATTATATAGTGAGAAAACAATTACTGCTATAACTACTCACAATTGTTATGTCTTTAGTATATACTTTAAACTGATTGCTTAAGCAAGTAAAATTCTTTAAAAAAATAAAACAGCTTTATTCTGTTTGTAACAAGCAAATAGAATTAATGAGTCACAAAAAATGGAAACTATACACATAAAATAATTAAAATCTTAATGACAATAATTAATATTAATAATAATAATAATCAATAATAATAATAATAATAATAATAATAATCAATAATAATAATAATAATAATAATAATTATAATAATACTTACAGTAATAGTAATATTTTTAGTAGTAATAATTTTATATGCTTTATTTTTTTCTACGGCTTTTGTAATGTTCTCTTTCTGTTCTAATCTTTTCCATTTCATTTCCTCCACTTCAAATGTTTCGTGTTAAGTTCATCATTTGGTTTCAGTAATCGCCATACTTGTGGTTTTAGTAAATGAAGTTTTTTTTCATGTTCAACCAAAAGGTTTTTGCCTTTCTTTCGATCTATATACGTCGGTTTATTTGTAATGTCCGAATAGTTACAAAGAGAATGACCAGCTTTTAAAATATGCACTAATTTCGTTAAAGATATTAAAGAAGGCGTTATAAAACTAAGAGACTTCATAAATGTATGTTCATCAAAACTTCCATCTTTTTTCAGTTTCTCCAAATATATTTTCAAACATTTATCATTATTTAAAGCATTTGTATTAAACGGGTAAATTAGCGGATAAGCCAATCTGCTTTGACATAAATTTATCAACATGTTTATTCGAGTTAGCAATAGTAACATTCTTTTTTCTTTACTTAAGTTACTCATCTTGATTTGTGACAAACTAATAATGGTAGACGGTGGAGAAGTAGTTCTAATATCTTTTTAAAGTTACACATTAAAATGATCTGTCTATTGTTCCATTTTCTTATTTTTACATTATCGATCATATTTTTTGTTACACTTTTGTCGCGACGTAATGGGATGGATGCACAACAATTCTTTTTATTATAATTTCAAAAGAGGATAAAAAAATAGTGTGTAAAGGTTTTATGGAAAAATATCGAATGTAATTCGTCACATGCTCAGTTATAACCTCATCTATGTGACAGATTAAAATAATTATACTGCAATGACATTCTTAAAAACAAAAGGATCGAGATAGCCACTGCTTTTAAAGAAAGGATTATTTTTTAAAAAATAGATGTGAAAAAATAAATGAAAAAGTATTTTATTAAATATTAATAAATTTTTTTTTATAATAAAGTACACAAACGTAAATAATTATCATATACATATTTGTAGAAATACCTACGTATGTGGCACAGAAAAAAAACAAACAGAAATTTTGTATCTTTAAAATTAAGCATGTGTTTCTGCTTACAAAAAAAGTAGAGATAATTAATAAGTGAGGAACTTATTTGTCCCTAATTCTTTAATATTTTAATGCTTAAAACAGCACCCGAAAGAAAGAAAGCAAAGTAAACAAATAGTCTAACCTTTTTCTGTCAATCATTTTTATAGAGAATTCTTGTGTCATAAAAAGAAAAATCATTTTCTTTTAATGTTTTTTTTATGTAATATATAATAACATTTTACACATCAAAAAAAAAAGAAATAAATAAATAAAATACTTTTTTGTGATTTTTTTTTTTATTAAGATAACATCTTTCAAGTTTTTATTTTGTTTTTAGAGAAAAAAAAAGTTTCTGATCGACTCCTTATGTTTAATATAGCGTATAATAATATATATATGATACATATGTAATATATACTATGTATGTAATATGTAATATGTAATTTAATAAAATAAAGAGAAAAGGGATATAAATAAATAAAAATTTGTTTATAAAAGTGATGTGGGGGAGAGAGGATATAACCAAATTATAAAAGAGATGAATTTTTATTTTCTCTCAAAGGAGATCAGTATTATTTTAAAGGAACACAATTTTATGTTTTTTCTATCAAAAGATGATTAGCTTTCTTAATACAAATTAAAAATACAATGAAATAACAAAAACAAATTAGCAAACAGACAAAGACTTTATTTCTTCTCTTAAAATGAGATGATGATTATTTAGATGTTAAGAAAGATAGCTACAAGATTAATGATAAGACTCTCCTTAGTAGATAAGGGAACTTTCCACTTCAGGAAGTCACCATTATCATAATATTATTTACACTCATTAGATAACTTTTGACATCCATAATCAGTTTAAAGAAACAACATTTAATACGTTAAGCTATGATCCGAAGGAAAATCAGATTTCAATTTTATATATCAATGAAAAAAATGAAAAAATGCAAAATAAAAATGAATTCTTTTGATAAAATATGGAAGAATTGTATTTAAAATGGAATAAGCAATAGAATTACATTAAATGTTTATTAAAAAAAAAAATAATAATAATAATAATAAAATAGTAATAAAAATAATAAGTATAAATATGTCTATAAACGAAATATACAAATATATGTATATATTTTGTGGGTTTTTCATAAAAATAAGGTGCGTGAATAATTATTCTAAAGATGATACAACTTTAATCAATGTAGCCCACATACTACAATTATAACATACACCATATTTATTAACTTACATAAAACATGCTAAATTATATATGTAATACGAAACATAATAAACTTTTAATATAATACGACATCATTTGTATAAAAATGGAAAACATCGTTCTTCTTTTTTATGAAATAGTTATACTAATAGTAACTCCTTCTAAAAATGTTAAAAAGACTTATCACAGCAGGCTAACAGTGTTTATATAATAGAAATATAAAATGAAAACTTGGAACATTTCCAAATATATTTTATATTATGTTTGTACTTTTTCTAGTTATACTATTTGTAGTTATAATATTTTTAATTATACTATTTTTAGTTATACCTTTTCTAGTTATACCTTTTATAGTTATATTATTTTTATTTATATTATTATTAGTTATACTATTATTAGTTATACTATTATTAGTTATACTATTATTAGTTATACTATTCCTACTTATACTATTCTTAGTTATATTATTTGTAGTAATACCTTTCCTATTTATACTCTTTCTAGTTGTACATTCTCAAGGTATCTTAATGCACATCTTCACAGTAGTATTATGGTACAGCTGTAATAAATATTTTCGATGGAATCCGATACATTATTATAATCAGTTCTTTAAAAAATATTTTTTTATTACATAACATTTTTTATTACCTTATTCTACAAATCAAGGAAGTTTTTTTATATATATAGTTTCCAGGACATTCATATGTATATACATTTTTAACAATTCTTGCCTGTCATTGTAATTCTTTAATAATGCATATTTTCTGTTTCTTTTAATGATCTCTTAACTTCCCCAGATGCACCTGGATACAGTTTATTCCCTAAATGATTTTCTTCTCTTTTTAAAACGTGTAATAAAGATTTTGCAGATTCTCTTATTTTAGTATAAGCTGCTGATGTTTCTCGAATTGTTTTGTCATATTCTGCTCGTGCTTGTGATTTTCTATCAATACTGTCAGTAACAGCTTGAAGTCTTTCTGCCAATAAAGCCATTTCTTTTTGAATTCTATCTCGATCTTCTTGTTCCTGTATGTAAAACATATGTAAACACGCATAATAATAGTTGTTTCCGTAAAATAAAAATATGAAAAAAATGAAAAATGAAAAATTATTACCACCAAAATGTTTACATACATACGTCAACTATGATTTCCATCTTTATGTCTCTTTTTTTTCTTTTTTTCCTTACCTCTAATATTTTTTCATGGATTTCCTGTCTTTTCAATTTTAACAATTCGATGCATCTAGACAATTCATCTTCACTTTTTATTAAAGGAGTTGATTTTTGTGAATCCATTTTAATAAAACAAAAAAAATTTACCAAATCACAAAACAAGATAATAATGAATTAAAAAACTTTTAAAAAGAAAGCTAAATCTTTTAATAATTTGACAAATAGTTGTTTTTCTCAGTTCTTTTCTAAATTAATACTACACCTAATAAAAGTCATCGTCAAAGGAAGTTTCACATTTATAAATATCGGTTGTAAACTAAATCATTTTTATAATATTTGAGATTAATTACAAAAAAAAAACAGTGCTTCAAAGAATTGAGGAGACTTATCTTCGAATTGTTAAGAAATTCAGAATAAAAAACTAGTTATATGTATACGACATCACATCACATTAAAAAAAAAAAAAAAAAAAAAAGTAATGGGAAACGAAAGAACAATAAAAATGTGTAAACATAATAGATTAAAGTAAAGAAATAAAAGAAGTATATTTACTTCAAATTTACTTCAAAGAAAATCAAAATGAACTAAAAAAAATTACAAACAAAAAACAAAATATTCAGTCAAAATGTACATCCTTTTATTTATAACTTATAAAATTTCCATTTTTTTTTTTTCTAATTTAAAACAATTTAATGCATGTTTAGTAACACAAGTTGTGAATTCCATAAATTAGCGGAAATAAAAAATTTGTACAATAGAACAAAATATCCGTTTCTTCACATTAGAATTATCATTTTTATAAACATTGTAACTATATACTTTGTTTCCCCTTTTTTTTTATTTTAAAAAGAAAAAAAAAAAAAGGTTCTACACTTTTTATGTGTTTAATTTCCTTTATTCCTGGTGTCAACCATTTGGAATTTTTTTTTTTTTTTATTAATGTAACTAATTTATTAAAAAAATTTTGTTTGATAAAAAAAAATTGCTACTAATCCCATAACAATTCAATGAAGTAATAAAGTGGTGGTAAAAAAGAAAAAGAAAAAAGAACATCTTTCTTACACAGGTAGGTACTCCCTTTTATAAAGTTATATAAAAAAAAAAAAAAACTAAACATCATTTGTGTTGTGCATTGAAAAATAGAAAAAGAATAAAACAATTTTACAGCCATTTCAGATGTGTACCTATAATTTCTTATAATATAATTCTTATTTAGATATATTTTATTAACTATATTTTCATCTAATTAAAAAGTTCCATTTGGATACTGCATATATGAGAAAAAGAAAAAACTCCACTTCAATTAAATTGAATTAAATTAAAATGAATGAAATTCAATCAACTTATAAATACAAAAAAATAATTAAAAGGGAACTCAATTCCTTGTTCACATACAAGTGCGTGTATGTGTATGTACATATGTATACATATACATCATCATCCCTAAATCAATGTTATAAGTAACTTTCCTTATTATCCATAATTCTATTATCTACATTTTTTTAATCGTAAAACGTAACCTATAATATTAATACACTACTTATTTTTAACTTCATTTATCCTTTTTGTAAAATAATCGTTTACAGTACTCATCACTCGCCGTATGTGGTTTGTTCTATTGCTTGTATTTAACATTATTTTTACACAATCATTTTTCTCAACAGTTTCTTCTTTAGAACTTATTTCGGAATAACATTCAAAAACCTTTTCATCATTTATGTAAGTAATCGATTCTACTATTATATTTTCCTTTTTGGTTTCTGTTTCGCTGCTGCGTTCTTTTTCGCTCATTCTCATGTTTCAATAAAAAATCTACAGAATAAAACAAATGGCATAAATACAGTTTATAGAATTTTATGTTAGTCTATATATTTTCCAACTCTCTCCTTTCATATCTCCTACTATTTCTCCCCTTTCCTGCTTATTCACTAACTGAATGTGATTTATATATTACGAAAACAAAATTGCAAAAACAACGAAAACAAATGTCGAGGTTTCAAAAATCTGAAAAAAAGAATGGACGTATTTATCTTTTTATATAATATAATACTGCAAGTCTCTTCTTACCCATTATATTTAGTGAATATCTCAATGTTCTTTTAACATGATGGAAAACAATAAATGAAATTCTTCAGGGTTAATATGACCACTACTAAATTTACCAATCTATATATTATATGTATGGAACAATAGCTATATAGTAAGTTTTATCACTAATAATATACAAATAAAAGAAATATATTTATGTGAAGTTTAAAACGCAATTTAGTTGTTTGTAAAATTAAAAGTTCCGTTGTGTTCACTAATTTCTTTTCTGCTGTTTCTATATTGTACGTATATATACGGGTTTATTTGACAAAACAATTAAAGAAAGGAATAATTAGGTAGACAAACTGTTTTAAACCAGTTTTAAACATTTTTAAACCTGTTTTAAACGTTTTTAAATTTGTTTTAAACCTTTTTAAACCTCCTTGTTCTATTTTATCTTTGTTGTTATACTTTTTAAAAATTTTATAAATTCTGGGTTTAATTTTCTAACATTTATTTTACTTTTCAGAAAACCGTACTACTAATATATAAAAAAAATACCATTTCCTTTTTTCAAACAGACATTTGTCAAATACATCTCCTGTTAGTACATATTATTTTTTTTCACACACTTTCGAAGAATTGTATATATCCTTCTACTCCACATTTACTGAAATTACAGATTAACCGCACAATAACATCAATGTTGATAAATAATACTTGTTATTATGCGAGGGAAGCACGTTTAAGACTACAAATAAAAATATTTTTTCTTATACCACAGTTATATAATGATACGTTTGTTTCCTTTATATCACTTAACCATAATAAAAAACATAAGCCAACATTTATATATAGTGAATAACGTGAATTTAAAATTAAACACGTTTTTACGTAAACAGTACTGTTGAAGTTCCCTAACATTAAATGAATCAATTAAAAAAAAAAAAATCAATTGAGCAATCATTTTTCCATTGATAGAAGAAAATTTATACATGCGAGAAAAACACCCCAGTTTGTATTTGTATATAAAATGTTACCGGAACGACGAAAAAAAAAAAAAAAAACAATTAATTATTTAAAAATTATCTATAACATATTAAATAATTGCGTGAATTTTATATTTTAAAATTAAAAAAAAAAAAAAAAAACACATAATATAATTGTAAACCAAAACCATAGTTTTTCATATATATTTTTATTATTTTTTCATGTTTCTTTTTTGCCTTTTTATTTAATTTATTAATTTTTTCTCAATCAATTCACAAAAATCATTTCATGTGTATGTTTATATGAATTAATACGAACATATTTATGATGTATATTTGGTACACGAAAAAGAAAGTGTGAAAAATAAGTAAAAAATTAATAAAAAATAAATAAAAAATATATAAAAAATAAGCAAAAAATAAATAAAAAAATAAGTAAAAAATAAATAAACAATAAAATATCTTTTTAAAATTTTTATTTTTCATTGGAAGTGATTTGCTATTATACTTACTGCTTTTAAAATTTTTTTCTGTTAACAAAAATGCAAATCTTTGTGAAGACGTTAACCGGTAAAACTATAACCCTTGAAGTGGAGCCAAATGATATTATTGAAAATGTGAAAACCAAAATTCAAGATAAGGAAGGCATTCCTCCTGATCAGCAGCGATTAATATTTGCTGGAAAACAATTGGAAGATTCCCGAACCCTTTCGGATTACAATATCCAAAAAGAATCTACGTTGCACTTAGTTTTGAGATTACGAGGAGGAGCTATTGAACCTTCACTTGCCCAGTTG
The DNA here is from genome assembly GCA_001625125.1 of Haemoproteus tartakovskyi. Classification (NCBI taxonomy): domain Eukaryota; phylum Apicomplexa; class Aconoidasida; order Haemosporida; family Haemoproteidae; genus Haemoproteus; species Haemoproteus tartakovskyi. The sequence goes on along the minus strand of LSRZ01000003.1, from coordinate 24,672 downwards.
GCCCAAAAGTACAATTGCCAAAAGATGATATGTAGAAAATGTTACGCTAGATTACATCCAAGAGCCACAAACTGCAGAAAAAGAAAATGTGGAAGAACCAACCAATTGAGAGCTAAGAAGAAGCTCAAGTAAATGTCTAATTTTTATCTTTTGAAAGTGGTTACATACCATTTAATAGTGATAGAGAGAGAAACCTTATGAACGAAGAAAGGAGAATGAAACATTATCATTACTATTCATATTAAGTTTATACCATATAAAGAAAGTGAACGACACATGTAAAGTGATGATCAATGTAAACCATTTGGAATATTTTAAAGAAAATTTTGTAATTTCCATATTTGAATCTATATATTATTATATAATGGAAACAGAAATAATGTGAATATGAAGAAATTGGAAGCACATTTACATACATATGCATAAGAATATGTTTTAAGTGCCATTGTATATTACATATATATATATATGTATATGTATACGTTAGAAACTTTTCATGTGTTTATATGAATAAAAATATTACATCTTTTTTGAGGCATATGTTCGTTGCTTATTAACACTTCTAAACATATGGGTAACTCCTAATCTATTTATCTGTTTATAAGGAGATAAATTTGTTAGGAGAGTGCTTAATGTTATATTTAGGTCGATTGTTTCGAAGTGTTAATTTTTTTCGGCAACACGTTTATAAATGAACATTTTTTTTTTTTTGTTGTTGTTTTACAGTGCTATATTATATCTTCAGAAAATATATCAACATTTTTGTGCAAAAAGACATCAAACAGAATGTAGTTGTTAATAAGTTAAATAGTTATACACCTGTGTGTGCTCAGAAACACATGTGAACACATCTTTGTGCTTATAAACAGAGACATATAATCAAATGACATATGGTTAATATAAAGTTTAAGTTAATATAGGAATAATGGTAATCTATTTGAAAGCTATGTTTATTTATTTTCGTTTTTCTGTTTATTTTATGATAACTGATAAATGTGTAGGAACACGTTTTAGTAACATATTACACTGTATTAGTCTTTTTCTTGTGAACAGAATCATTTACGTTTTATATTTCACCACCGAAAAAGCCTTTGTTTATATTTGTTTTCTAACTCACATCTCAACCAACTACAAAATTGCTTACAGTATATGTTCCATACACTTAAACAACAAACTAAGAGAACACTAAAATATGTCGACATGAGATAAAAATAGAACGGGATAGAAAATTAGAACGGATTAGAAAAATAGAACACCTTACTTTGTTCAGTACTACGTTTCTACCTGTCTGTTTATCTTTCTATCTTTCTTTCTCTCTCAAAAAAAAAGGAGAATTCGGCAGAATAATAAAACGGTATTGGAAATATGAAGGTTTCCACAGAACATGTAATACATTATTATATATGTCATATAATTCAGCATCTACTATGTGTAATTTGTTAAAAAAACAAGTGACATAATTATTACATTTGTTTTATAATTAAAAAGGGTTACGTAAAAAAAGTTCTTACAGTAATAAGCGCATTTACATAATAGAGATAGACAATATTGTTTTTGTTTTTTTTATAATTAAAGCAAAAAAAGACAGAATTAAAATATATCTTTACACAAAACAAACAACATTTGCAAGCGTTCTTTTAAATTAAAAAAAATGCAAACGCGGAATCAAAATCATTTTGTTGTCATTTTATAAAACGATTTTTAGTACGTGTAAAAATGAAAAAAAAAAATAGGCAATGCACACAATTTTTAAAAATATTGCTTAAATAAAAGTGCGTATACATAAGTACGACAAAAAAAAGAAAATAGAAAAATTACTGTATTATTATTATTATTATTATTAAAATGATCTTCCCCAAAAATGGAAGCGTGTGTTATATCAGTGGATGAACTGTGTTAAAAAAAAAAGGATGACACATAGGTTTTACGTTTTTAAACGAATTACTGTGGAAAAAGGGGTATAGGATTTGTCATCTTAGACTTTTTATCATTATTTTTTATAAAAGATTTTAAATTGAACGTTTTACTAGATTGTTTGGAATTTGCTATAGGCGTATACGTGTTATCATTAGCATTATTAGTAAAAGGGTTGGTTGCATCGGGATTTTCATAAAAATAATTCATTCTATCCTCTTGCTCCAAAAAGAAATTACCTTCAATGGGTAAAGTGCACACATCCTTTTTTTTTTTTGTACTGGAGCCTGAGTAAAAAAAAAAAAAAAGAAATCAGAAAAAAAAGAAAATTTCAAATAGACTAACGACTAATAAAACACTAGAGAAATAATTCCTGAAAACTAAAATGTATACGTTATCGCTAACCTCAAATACTTTTAGAAGTTCCTTCAGCTTTAAAGAAGCATTATTCATCAGCGAAAAATAATGTAACATCAGCTCTAGATCCTACACAGATAAAAAAACAAAGAAGAAAACATGGATCATATACAACAGTGAAAAAAAAATAATATACTTTTATATATACAAAAATATATTATTTTTATATATCTACAACTTTCGAAAAACATGTATCCATTCTTATAATTTACTCTCTTTGCATCCGTAAGGACTTTATTTATCCTGTTATCCAAAACTTCGTTTATTCCTTTATTTATATTATCGTAGCATGTATGGTAGTCTTCTTTCACTTTATTCAGTTTATTTTCATTTCTTAAAATTCTATCTAAGTGTTTTTGTGACGGATGCAGAGCCAGCTGCAACTTCTGGATTTTCTTTTCATAATGATCTATACTTTCACTAAGTTTTTTTTTTTTAAACACAAATTTTTTACCACTTTTATTTTTTCTAAATGAGAATTTACTACATGTTTTGATTGAATAATTTGATTGCACACTTTGTCTCGTACACTGTTAAATGCATTAAGTGCGTAAGATACAGGTTTAATTATTTCCACGTGTACGTCACCTTCAAAAAATGACATTAAACAAGTGTTTAAGTCACAGATCATAATGTTTATGTCTTTTACTGCTCTATCTAATCTTTCTAAGTACAATAACGAATGAAAATAATATGTGTTCAAACTATTTAACTGTTTCCGCTCCGCATAAAAGTCATCATTCTCAGGGATTTCCTCATTCGATCTACACAACTGGCACAAAATAATAAAAAATAACAATGAAGTAAAAGAACTAAATACTTAAAACATATAATAAAAATCTAGCTTCTTATTTGTAGAATGCTGAAACCCATTTAGAATTCTCTTTTTCAAGCTTGACAAACACAATGACATTAATACAGAAAAAAAGATATTTGTTCATACAATCTTACCTTATTTACAAACGCCTTCATGTTGTACCGTTTTGTCTTTACAAAAAATTATTAAAAGAATTAATTACCTATTATAAAGTTCTAGATTACAAAGTCACAAATGGTTGACGCCTTTCAAAATACAACTAAAAATCCTACTTATATCTTATATATATATATTTAAATATATAAAGAAATTATCACATGTCTCGTTTTTATTCTTACGTTTTTTAAATTATTGCTTCTTGATATCATTGCGATAGACCTATCGATTCAACAATTCAAAAGAAAGAACTAAACAATATACGCACATTAAAATTATATCTATTATTTATAAAAAAAAAAAAAAATGTCGAACATTTTTTAGAATGATATAAATCCAAATAAAAACTAAATGAATAAAATGCAAATCCTATGGATAAATGAAAAATAAGATTGAAAACAGAATAAACAATTTGTTGTCAATTTCTTCAAAAAAAAATATAATTAGGTCTTCTACCTTTCAATGTTTTTCATGAATTAACAATTTTTACGCCATTAGTTAAAAAGACATAATATGATGTACGTTAAAAAAAAATATACTACATTAGAAGTCTATATAAAAAAATTCATCACATATATGGTTTCGCTTAATATGGATTGGAAGCTGTTAACGTTAACATCATTCACACTTTATAAATTGAAATCAAAATTTGCTTTTCTTTTTTATTCATCTTATTATAGAAAAAAGAAACCCCTCTCCCAGTATATATATATATATATGAGCATTCAGCGCATTTGCACTTTGATTCCGCAAATGATTTTTTTTATTATTATGCAATTTTATTACTATAAAAAGGAAAACCCCTACAATGAATGGTTGAACATGTTTTATTTTTTCTAAAAATAATTATTTTTTTTAAAAACAGTTATTTTTACAATTAAAAAAAAAAAAAAAGAAGAATCACATAAAGATAATATAAACAAAATATATATAGAAAAAAAAAAATGTGATGTAATTAAGTGTTTGTCTATATACTATTTCCAAAAACAATTATGAACCAAAAAATTCCAATTTAAGGTATAATTGGATCAGTACTGTTCCATGTCAAATGAAACCAATATAATTGCCAACATGAAAACAAAACGTTTTTGTCAAATTGTTGATATCTTTACCAAAAAAAAAAAAAAAGGAATAAGAGAAAACAAAAAGGGAAAAAAGGAAACAAAACAAAAACACATCAGTTTTCATTCTTTATATTACAAAACGTCATCTTATTTAATGAATTATTGTATATGTGAAACTTGTGTTTTTTCATTTCTTACAAAAAATTCCCGCTCGTGTCCACATGCAACAACCATCATTATTTTACAATTGTTTGCGGAGCATCTTTTATTGCATTTTCTTCTTTTTGATTGTGAAACACTATACCGTATTTTAAGTAATAATCCATATATATATATATATATATATATATATATATATATATAAGGAAACCTGTTTCTGATATATACATTTTTATAATGAGTGACACCAATACACGTCATTTCATTCTCACAATTTGCCCCGTGTAAAAACTTACATATTCTTTTTTCCAGTTTGCCTGCCTGTAAAAAGTTTTTAAGCATCCTTCTGTGTGCCTATCTTTTTATCCATCTGTCCGTCTATTTATCCGTTTATCAATATATTTATCTTTTCACCTCCTTGGCAACACACATGTTGTTTACATCTAGTTGAAACTGAAAAACAAAGCCATTCATTACTGTCATTACTATTACGAACATGTATTGTTTGTATACTCATATGCAACTTATTTACAGTACATTTTATTATAATATGTGGTACCGTTTTACCACTCCAAAAATGATTAAAACAAATAGTACAAACTATTGTATATGAATAAACGTGTAATCATCCTTTTTTGTTGCATAAAGGTAGTACTGGTGTGTGTCATTTTATACTTACCTATTGAACTGATACTTTTTTCCCCTTTCGTGAATTACACTGGATCAGTAATAATATACTCTGGAACAACAATTCAAGTGAAGACGCTAACTTCGAAGTAAAGACAATAAACGAAATTAGGGGAGAAGTGTAAAAGAGTAACAAACAAATAATATGACAGAAAATATAATTATGGGCATGTTTTTACAGTACATTCATTACACAAAAAATTAATAAAAAAAAATATACAGTATAAAAATCTCCTACCTTTTTACATTAACTATTTTTCGTTTTTGTTTTTTTTTCTTTTTTGTGGTCTCTCCAACAAAATAGCAAAAAGATTTAGTGTATTTTATTGAGGATTTGTAATTACAATAATTTCAGCTTTTCCCTTTTTTATGCATGACTTACTTCTCTTTTTTTCTAATTCCATATGTATAGAAATATATATAAAATTTTTCATGTACAATTTTAAAAACCTTAAATGCTCTTCAATTTTGTCAATTGATTTTTTTTTTTTTTTTGCATTTAAAGAAAAGGAGATTTTATGCATTGTTACTACTTACAGATATATTATAATAATGCGTGTATATATATATATATACATAATATTTTTGTTTATGTTTCTGTTATTAAAACAACTGAAAACAAGTGAAGCATGTTTGATGATGTGTTTAGTGGGTTTAATGCGTGTAGTGCTTTAAGGATTGCTAATAATATAATGACACTGTAATTTTTTGAATTAAACATCATATATATGCAAAATAGAAAAAAAGAAGATATTCAGATGGCTAGTTTCCATTCTTTTTTTTTTTTTTTGTTTGGACTTGTCATCTAGCGACCTAATTTGACACACAGTAACACGTTGTGCAAAAAATATATTCTTGTAATCTCGTATGAGGTTTTAGGAACTGTAGGAAGATGAAAAAAATGATTCATTATAGATTCATTATTTTGTAGGATTGTATTTTTGTAATGAAAAATGTCATTTATAGTTTCTTTTATTTTTTATTTCTGTTTTTGAAATAATGGAAACAAAAAACAAAAAGTTTAATATTACTGATACTAAAATGTAGAAACAGTAAGCAAGGAACATGTAAATGACCTACTCTTTTACTTCTTACCTTGTCTACATGTTTAGAAGCATTTATGTGTTTCGCTTTATAATTTCTCTATTTCTTTGAATATGTGGGATATCTTTTTTTTTTTTTATGATCCTGTATAATGTACAACAAAATTATTCAGATAGTTCCGCATTGTTTTTTTTTTTTTTTTTTATGTATGATTTTCAAATCATATGTTTCTTTAATACATTTTCTGATTTTTGTTTATGACTGTTTTCTCTTCTATTTTTTTGTTTTTGTTTTTCAATTTTTTCAAGTTTTTCTTGTCGAACTAAAGAAAATCATTTTTGAGCAAAACTTGTGAAAAAAAAAAAATCTGACATTTGCCGTCATTATAAAAACGATAGTCGACACAGGTTCCCATTTTATCAAGCCCAGTTGTTTTGCTGTAAAGTAGAATAGTAAGGATACTACTGTAAACTCAGAAAAACAAACGAACGTCATTTTTATTGAATAACAGTGCGCACATCAACTACACTAAACTAAGCTTAGAATAACAAAAAGTTGAGCATAAAAAGGATAACATTAACCGTAACGCAACGAAACGAAACGGCCAGAAAAACCAAATAACACAGGTGTCTCATAAATTTTTTTTAATACATCTGTGCACGACCACCACTACAGGTAAAACCACTTCTTGCTGAAATGGAGAAACTAGAAAATTTGAGAAACAAAAAGTATAAATGTTTAGAAAAAGGTTTAGATCATATATATGCTAGTGACGAAGATGACAGAAATAGAGAATTGTTGGATCCAAATTATACACCTGTAGAAAATGCAAACCATGAGAAGAATGGACAAACAAATTATGGAGGCATTAAAGAAGAGAATTTTAAAAAAAGTCACAGAACTGAAGCCGATCATTTGGTTGACAGAGAATTGGGTAATGACGAACAAACGCGTGCTTATACGAAAAAGGGAACTATATATAGTGGTGAAAACGAACATGATAATATAACTATTGATGTAGATACTACAAAAGAATGTGCTGAAATACATTATCATTTTGAAAACCGATATCCTCCTGAAAAACAGTTTGAGCAAACTCCGTTAGCGGATTTTTCCGAATCAAAGGAATTAATTAGGCAAAACACAAGACAATTGAGTCCGAAATGGGTAATAAGTATAAAAATTGCTGTAGCTCTATTAATTTTCACCTTACTTATTTTGGCTCTTACAAAATATAAAAAGTTTCTTCTCTTTTTGCAATCAGTGATCAATTGGGTGGGAAGACAAGGTTCATGGAGTATATTATTATTTATATTATTATTTACTTTTACGGCTCCTTTATTTATGTCCGTAGAACTAATGTGTATTGGATCAGGTCTTATTTTTTCAGGAGTTTATGGAAAAGTATTAGGAATATTTGTAGCCGTTTTTGCTGTTTCTGTTGGTTATTTGCTAGGAATGTCGATATGTTTTTTTGTGTCGAGGTATTTAATCCACGATTGTATTTATAAAAGATTGATTGGATATCCTATATACGTGGCTTTTAATCAAGCGATAGATTCTAATGGACTTTCATTCGTTTTACTTATTCGTTTTTCGCCAATTCTGCCCGCGTCGATGGTTAGTTACGTACTTGGAGTGACCAGTCTTAAATACAAACACTTTGCCCTAGGATCGGTCACTGCTCTGCCCGGTATTTTCCTCTTTACTTATATCGGAGCACTACTGCAAAATTTTTCGAATTTGTCAGATATGGAACATCAGTGGGGTAATATTTTGGTTTTCGTAATTGGAATTATTATAGGTATAGCGGCCATTGTGTATATATCAATAGTTACAAAAAGAAGATTAGACAGTTTGAGTATCATGCATGCTTCCCTTACTTCAACAGCGGATGCGATATAAAGAATAAGTAGAAAAAAAAAGCCTTACATTTTTATGTGTCGAACACATTTTTCAAAAATGCCTGTTCAAGAAAAATCAACCATTAATGAATATAATTACTAATGAATTAAATTACTAATGAATATAATTATTAATGAATATAATTACTAATGAATATAATTAACTGAGTATAATCACTAATGAGTATAATCACTAATAAATATAATCACTAATGAATAAGCAGTATTTGTGGGGGGAAAAAAAAAAAATGGAATTACTAAAAAATATTTGTGTCAAATGAAGAAAACAACAGATTGCCATTTATTCTTTAATAGAGGTACATTTTTGTAAGCATTCGGAGCAGTTTTAAAAATGAGCAAACTTCATATATTTGATATATTTATGTATTCATATGTTTAATATATTTAATTCATCGAAAATAAGAAAAGTATTAAAATTAAAGATACTTTTTATTCGATAATCTCTGTTTTTTACAATGGTATCCCTTTACTCATGTTCTAATGTTATATAGACAAATATAATTTTCATAAAAATATTTTTCATAAAAGTAATTTTCATAAAAGTAATTTTCATAAAAGTAATTTTCATAAAAAATATTTGCACAGAAATAGTATTCACAAATATGGTTACATCTCGTTAAATTTCGTTGCGTGATGCCTGTAATCTGTCTTAGTAATTTATAAGATATATTTCTGCTTTATGAATATTTGACATTGTATTCCACATACTCTCTTTCTTATTATTCTATATCATCATATCATCTTCATCATTTTCATCATCTTCATCTACGCCCCCATCGTAGCCCTCTATATCGCCGTTATCGTCTCCGATGTCCGATGCAGAAGAGGCACCTGATGATTCCATTTTTTTATTCACATTTACATTTTTTTTGTCGTTATTCATAGATAAAATCTTCTTTCTGCAAACAAAAAATTAAAATACATTCCTCTCGAAACATATCATCGTGTTTCGTATTTTTAACTTTTAGTGAAATATAAATTTTAAGATTTTTTTTTAACGTTCATGTATGTTATATTGTGATTATTTAATGAAAACAAACATTAGTAATACAGTCTTACACATAACACATATAAACTGTATAGATTTTTTATTTTTATTTTTATTTTTTTCTCATTTTATATTTTGAACTCACTTAATGTGAATATAAAGATCTGCTGTTAAGTCTTTTTCATTTTTTTTTTCGACTGATAGATTCAAATTATTCATTTTGTCTTCCTCAGATTTTTCTGCGTTCTCTTTTTTTTTACTTTCGTTCAGCAAATAAAATACTTTATTTTGAAACTCTTCCCTCCCTTTTAAAATTATTTTGCTAAGCGAAGTTGCTAACTGAGTACCATATATATTAAGTGCTTGGCGTAACTACAAAAAAATAAACCCCCATGAACGATATAAAAGTAGTTATTACAAAATTCTTGCTGTCATTTTAAAATTTTTTACAATTTATAAAATTTCTGGTTGTAATTAAGAAAAATGTGTAGAATACTTGTAATGAGTTTACAATAAATTATTCGTAGGTACCTGATAGTCCGTGACACTTTCAAACTCGTGCGGTAATTCCTTCTTCATGCTAGTAAAAATGTTCATGAAACATTTATGTGTCAGGTTGGATAAATATTCCCCCTCCTAAAACGAGAAAAAGTTATAACCATTTTTGAAGAATAAATAGTCCATTAGAAGCATTAAAATAATTGAAATTAAGAAAAGGAAAAATCTAGTTGTAGAGCAGAACAAGTATTCAACAAGAGAAACTACGATAAAAATACCTTTATACAGTTTTTGTTTAAGTTGGCAAAAGAGATGTCGTTTCCACTTACATCCACTCCCTAGTTTCGATTGAAAAAAAATAAATAATAATAATCATAATAATAATCAATAATAATCAATAATAATCATAATAATAATCATAATAATAATCAATAATAATCATAGTAATAATCATAATAATAAAAATAATAACAAAAGAATGTGCTCCTATATTTTATATATATAGACATTATTTTATACATATTTGATAAAAAAAAACAAAGAAATAATTCTTACTGTAATCATTATATCCCATGTAGATTTATCGGATTTTTTTATATAGAAAATGTCACAGATCTGAAAAAATGAACAAAACAAATAATAATATATTCTTTATTCAATTAGAAGGATATTCAAGTAATTGACTAGATACCTCTGTCATGTCTTTAAATGAATCTAAATTAATTAATTCTTCTAGTACGTCTACGTTAGTGTTTTCCGTCTTCAAAAAAAAAAAAAAAAAAGGTATAAAAAGTCTTGTATAATATGATGTATACATATATCTATTAAAAGAAGAACAAAGACAAATGAAAAAGAAAAAAGGTGTAAAAAGTCTTGTATAATATGATGTATACATATATCTATTAAAAGAAAAACGAAGACAAATGAAAAAAAAAAAATATAAAAAGTCTTGTATAATATGATGTATACATATATCTATTAAAAAAAAACAAAAACAAAAGAAAAAAAAACATGAATGCTATTTTCTATAAAACGGAAACATATTCTTTTTATAAAAAAACCAGTGAAAACAGTTCCATTCCAAACTGGGGACCGTGTAACCTCAAAAAATTTCTACAAAAGAAGGGAATAATAATTATCACTGATGTTGTTTCTCTCTAGATTTATAAAATTCTTAATTATTATGTTTCTGTAGTTATTTCTCTCAATGGCGAATGTTTTTCATTTTTCTTACTTAAAACAATTTCGAAGTGAGCACTCCGTATTAGATCCCATAAGAGGCATCGAATTGGCATAACGAATCAAGAAGACCACTCCAATGTACACGTTTAACACATTACATGTAATTTTATTCGATCTCCGAACATTAATAATTACACTCAAATTAAAATTGAAAGAACTTAAATGTTCTTTTTTCACTAAAAGGCTTGTACCGTGACCAAAAAGTAAGTCAAAAATATGTTCACCGTTGTTTTTATAAGTAGTTCTGTTAACTCCTTTATTTTTTTCATAATATATGGTACCTCTAGTTCTCTTTCCCAAATGAATTTCTCTATCTTCTTTAATTAATGAGGCTCCTTTACTAGGAATATGTGAGATGTAGTTATTATCTTCTTTGATGCAACAATATTCAAACTGATCAGAGACACATGTGCATTTTACGTTGATATCCCGTTTCCACAAAAGTGTTGATTTAATATAAAAAAGAATTTTTTTAGAAGAAATATACTTATCGTTAATTTTTAGTATAACCGAAATTTCAACGGTCCAATTCCATTTCTCATCTGTATATTCTTGAAAGTTTTCAACAAATGTATGGTTCAAACTTTTATCCATAACTAAGGCAAAATCCCATATTTTATTTTGTGCTATCTTTATTTTTATATGTAGAAATCCATAAGCAGTTTTGAATGAATATAAAAGAATCGTTTTTAAACCAATACCAAATTTTCCTGTCGTTTTGCAGTTTTCCTTTGATGTTAAAAACATTTCTCCAAATTTTTCTAAGTCCTTTATTTTTATACCTTCGCCATTATCTCTACATATAATTTCGTAAAATGATAAATCTTTATTGTGTTCTTTTATGACGATTTCTACTTTTTTCTCCTCTATTTTCAAATTAGACAACGCATCGATAGAATTGTCGAACAATTCTTTCACTGTCATAAAAAGTGCATTTTCTTCATAAAATCCAGCCACTGTTAAGTTTTTATAAAAAAACGAAAACGTAGAGTTTGTAGAGTTTGTAGAGCTTTCGAAACCATCCATATATATGTTTATGTAAATGAAACAAACAAATCAGAAAGAAACGTGAGGAAACATTCACAAAAACTGCGTTTACAAAGACTCAAAAACCAATATCATTTAATCAAAAACAAAAAAAGGAGAGAGAGAGAAAATAAGAATTGCATTCCTTCTTTTCTATATTTCTATTATCAAAAATTGCACCATATCATTTTCTCCTTTTAAGAAAGTTCGCAATTTGGAGTTGTTCTATAAAACCATTATTTGAAAAACTGAAAAAAAAAAAAAAACTTAAGTTAACAATATAACATCCTGTAGATCTAACAACATAACGTTCTGAGATTTACTGAAAAAAAATTATAATTACTTATAAATACTTATATATCTTGTTTTTATTCTTTTTAAAATAAAAAATGAAAATTTCATTTATGCAGATTCATTGTAAAAAAGATGGAACAGTAAAAGGAAAAAGCAAAAGAGAAAAACGGGAAATGAAATGCAACATCACATAATTGCGCATAAAAATTGCAACTTTTAAAAAAAACACGTACGTATATAAATATATGGAAATATTATATTGCATAACCGTTGTATACGATATGCAATAAGCAGAGAAATGTTCTCATGCGTCAAAAACAAAGAACTGTGTCGTAAAAAAATCGCAAAAATATAAAACGAGATATGGGAATAACGCACCATATATATACTTATATATTATATATATGAATACGGTTTTGTATCTCTTAAAAATGTGATGACAAATAAAATAAAAAACAAAAAAAAAATAAGGATCATACCTGTTGTCAATTAATCACAAATGTATAGCAAACTATTTAAGAATTGGTTAGGCAGAAGTTGATTATGGATTCAAAAGGAACTGAAAATATGAAAATCAAAATGACAAATTGTGTAAATGTTCGAAAATAACGTTTGTAAAAAAACATCATATCCAATTCCGATGATCACATCCAATTACGATGACCACATCCAATTACGATGATCACATCTAATTTTGATGATCACATCCAATTTTGATGATCACATTTTTCTTTTTCTTTTTATGTGCATATATAATATTTTCTTTGTCAGATCGACACGACACATTTACAAATATCCTATCTTCTTTTATTTTAAGGCTTGTAAATCGAAAGAGGTACAAAAGGCAACTTTGTGATTTTTGCTAAGATCCAACTATCTTGTGCTTTTACATGGAATTTCTTATGTGTTCCACATTCTTCTACATTCACATAACCCATTGCTATTGGTTTCTGCAAAACAGGAGAGAAAGAACTGCTCGTAATATACCCGATCTCTTTTAGTTCTTGTTTTCCCTCTTCTTGATCACTTTCAACATATATCTTCGAATCCTCTTTTGGCACAATACTCGAATCATTTATCACCAACCCAATCCTTTTTATTTTGGTTCCTTTCTGTAACTGTTCGTTTATTATATGTGCTCCATTAAAATTCAATTCTTTTAATCTTCTTTTCCCTAATGTCCACTGAAAATTCGCTTCCACAGGCGTGATATTCTCGTTTATGTCCTTTCCATATATGCAAAATCCACTTTCAAGTCTTAACGTATTTAACACCGATAACCCCCCCGGTTTCACTAATTCATTTTGTAAAATTAATTTGTATACTTCTGGTACATGCTCTTTAGGTATTAACAAATCAAATCCATCTTCTCCCGTACAAGTACACCGTGTTAATAATACACCGGAAATTCCATTTAACTGTACTGTGTTACTTGACATAAAACTTACTTCTTCTAAATTTTTGCTTTTCGATAACTCATTTAACACATGTACTGATTTCGATCCTTGTAAACTGATGCAACTGTGTGTAGTATACTCTTCAATAGAAACGTTTAATTTCGAATGCTCTTCTAATTGTTGTTTCAAATAACTAAATACTCTATTCTTACATTGGACACTTAAAAAAACTAATAAATGATTATCTCTTAATATAATTAACAACTCATCTACAATTCCTCCTTTCTCATTTAATAAAAAACTTATTCGACATTCATTTTCCCATAAACTTTTAATATCACTTCCCACGTATTTTTCTATAAATTCAATTTTATCCTCTCCACTAATTTTTAAAATAGGTCTATACGTAAAATCAAATAACGTACAATTCGACCGAGTATGTAAATGGGTAGTAATCAAAGTATTATCTTTGTATTCATCCGGCAAGTAAAAACTGTGCTCAATTTTAAATAAGGCATTGTTCTCCTTGTGCACATCGTGGAGAATAGTTTTCTGTTGTTTCTGTACGAAGGGAAACGAAAAAAAAAAAAAAAAAAAGTGGAAACATAAATTAAACACACTGCACATATTCTTATCCTGATCAATTTGAAACCCACTTCAATTGAACTACATGTACATGGAAGAAAATAATATGCATTTTTTTAGATCCAAATTTGTTTTCAATTGCTCTTTTTTTTTTTTTTTTTTCTTTTTTGTATAGGAGAGATTCTTTACCGCTTTTGCTTGGGTAGTATAATGTCGAAACGAAAGAAAATTTGTGCGTTGAAAAAAAAGACGAATCTTATTGCTTTTTAACAAAGACATTTTTTTTTATATTTCATACAGATAAAAATATTGGTGTTTTTATCTTTTTCTTTTTTGTAATATTTATATCTCAATACATAAATGCCTCGGGGGTAGGGGACATAATGTCAAACAGTCAAAAAAAATATTGATGACACATAAGATTCTTTTTTTCGTTCTAACAAATAAAGTTATAAATGTTTCTTTTTCTTTTGAGAAAGGAAAAAAAAAAAAAAAAAAAAAAAAATACTCACTTTGTAACGAAACTAATTATTTTATCTTAATAAAGTTGACACTTCTATATTTTCACAATTTTTTTTTTATTGTTTTGTTCTTTTTTAATGGTAATGGGTTCCCCCTTATTTAACAAAATAAAAAGGTACATTCTTTTTGTTTTCATCATATTTCA
>LSRZ01000002.1:53064-97836 GCA_001625125.1 Haemoproteus tartakovskyi | reverse complement strand
ATTTGTATTTTCATCAGCAAAAAAAACTGTAAATTAAGTAGAAATTTATCTGTTTTAAAAATGTACGTTACGTAAGCGCTTATTTTAAGAAAGACATTGTTTTTTCATGAAACAACTTTAAAGTGATTTTACTCAATTTTTATTTAACAGGTAAAAAATATCATTTTACAAATTTCACTGTGTTCTTTAAATATTTAAAAAAATGACAAATAGTATTGATACATAGATAGAATGCCAAAATGTTATGCGCACACATATAGTAACTGAGAATAAGAAACATTATTCGATTCTATCTTTTATCAAGTGTAGTACACGTATAAGTAATTAAGCTATTTTATGTTTTTATCAGAATATTGTTTCATTTTTTAATGTGTATAGTTGTTGGAATATATATTATGTAAAAAATGGGTACAATGTTTTAATCTTTAACCAATAACAACTATAAACATATATAACTTATAATTTTTTTTTACTACTTTCATTTTGTGTGTCTATTTCACTTCACTTAGAGTATAATTTTTTTTTACTTACTTTCATTTTGTGTGTCTATTTCACTTAGAGTTAGCAGTTAGCATTGAAGCCTTCTTTGAATTTTTAAAAATACAATTTAAAAATACAATGATATACAAATCAGATAAACATATGTTTATCTATATATATATATATATATAATGTGAGTATAGAAAATAAAAAAAGGAAAATTTATTAATAGAACTATGGACAGACGGGGAATTGAACCCCGGACCTCTTGAATGCAAATCAAGCGTGATACCACTACACCACCTGCCCTTACTAAGGTTGTGTCGTCATTTGCTTTTTAATTCTTATATATAAATAATAATAATAATATTAATGATAAAAGGTTAATGAAATAAGAAAATAGAGATGAAAAACAGATTGTATTTTGCATTGAAATTTTGCCACTGTTTATTTATAGTAAGAATTAACATTGTTGTTTTTTTATTTTATTCATTTTATTTAAAATTTGAAAGAAAAAATGAAACGAACATATTATGTTTATATTTTGTTTTATAAATGTTTTGGAAGGCATTTTTGAACTTTTATTTTTTTAATATTTTCTTTTTTCATAACATTCGTATTTTAGTTTACAAAGCCGAAAAATTATTTATAGAAAAAAACGCTGATAATCAAAAGCAAAGAAGAGGAATTGCACCGAATAGTTAAGATTACACCTTTTGGATGACAATTGATAGAAGATAGACCTAAGTTCATGAAAAGTATTTTGGATAGAAGCGAAAACGGATGTGTGGAATGACGTTTTAAATTCACGTGTTAAATGTTATTCGCTTTTACACGACAGCGACTGAAAAATAAGGGATATGAATATGTTGTTTATAAATATGTGAAAGCACAAAATAGAAGAAATGAACAGATTTTTCTAAATTGCTCCAAACATTTTTGCGATCATCGAGGGGATCCCTCGAGTCAAAGTGACTGGAGAGGAAAAAATGAGATAATAAAGGAAAAAACACTGGACAAAGGAATAGTGTCCAAAGGGATGCTAGATAGAAAAAAAGAAGAGAATAATACCAAAGAGGAATATCTGAGTGAGTTTTTGAAAGAAGAAAAGATCGTTTATACGGATTTTTCAGCTTTAAAAGAAAATTGTTTAAAAAAGTTGAAGAAGCTAAAATGTGAGTTATTTATATCGACATCATCATCTAGGGAATATGTACCGTATCATTTTTATGACTTTTTTGTTTCTCCACGTTCTTTAAATTATGATACTTTTTTTAAAAAGGAAGAAGAAAATAGAAAAGTTCATATTAGGATGGAAGGTTATCAAAACCTTCCTATTAATGTTGATGAGTTAAGTATAGAAAAGAAAGAGAGGAGTTCAGTGATCGCTTTTGAAACACCAATCGAAACACATCGTTTGAAATTGTTTGAGCATTTTATTAAGTATAAAACTGTTAATAACATAGATATGGATTCTTATATTAAGTTGAGTTTACAAAAAAATTTCCAGATGAAATATTTAACAACAGTGCAATATTGTATACTTCCTTTTTTTTTAGAAAATTATGACTTACTTATTCACTCTGTAAAAGGAAGTGGAAAAACTATAGCATATATGATTTCGTTATTACACAAAATAATAATACAAATGAGCAGGTTAAACAATTGTATCAACTGGGATTCTTTTAATGGTGTAACGAAGAAAAGTGATGTTTCTTTTGTTTTTGCGTTGATCGTTTGTCCAAATATTATTCTTGTGGAACAGACTTACAAGGTAGTTAAACAATTAGTAATGTATCATCCATATAGTATAAGGTGTCACTATTTGCATGGAAGAAAGAGTAATACGAATATGAAAAAGGAAGTTGAGGAGATGAAAAGAAAGAAGCCTAATATAATTGTTACTACTCCTGTTTCATTTATGAATCATGTCCGCTATTCCCGAAACTTTATACAGCAATTCTTTTTGTGTGACACGCTTATTATTGATGAAGCGTATTTTTTACTGGATTCCAATTATTTAAAAACTATTTTACAAATAAAAGATATACTACCAAAAGGGCACCAATCTATTTTGTTAACGACAATTGTGAACAATTTTTTAAAACAGATATGTTATCGTATCTTGAGATTACATTATGTGTATTTGAATTTTGTGGATAATACAATTTATGAAAAAGTACAAGACGTTATAGAAGATGAGAACAGCAAAGGGAACATGTCAAAAAGAGAAAACATAAACATGAACAACATGAACAACTTAAACAACATAGATAATATAAACAACATAAGCAACATAAACAACATAGACAACATAAACAACATAGATAACATAAACAACATAAACAGTAACGATCAAGTAAAAAAGAAAGGGAACCAAGATTATAATTGTTTTGTAAAAAATACTGTAAATAAAGATTCTTCCATATTAACCTTTTTGTTGGATAATAAAAGAAACATAAACGAAAACCATATAAAAGAGGACAATAATTTAATTACTCCAATCCATTTACAATTGTATCATCATATTAATGCTCATATGTTACATGTCTATAAAAACAATATTTTAAATTGTGACGATGTAAGAAAATTGTGGTTCAGCAAAAACGCCAAAACATTTTTCGAAAAGGTGAAAAAGACAGGAGTGTATATTGGGAAAGATGACATAAATGACGAACATAATGTGGTAGCAGAATCTGCTAATGAATCAGATGAGTGTTTACAAAAAGAGTATATATTTCCATTTACGGAATATAGTAAGAATTCCATGTTGAATTCGTCGATAACAAATCGGGAACCAAATTTAAGAAACAGTGATTATAACAAATATAAAATGTACAATAATGAGATGAAACATCAAGAGAGTGAACAGAATAAAGGGAAAAATATACCAACCCACATTTTTTTAAAACAAGAATATTTAATATATGAATCGGATAAATTGGGGTTAGTTTTGTTTAATATAATATATAAAGAATTTTTTGAAAAAGAATATATGAAAGTAGTCATTTATTTTCCAACAGTGAAAATGTTACAGTTTTTTTACTCTTTATTTAAGCATTATATATTTAAAGGATATCTTTTTTTATTATATATGAAATTGAATATGTGGAAAATGCCTGTAGATGGATGGGTAGAAGAAGACATGAAACGATTATCATCGAACACATTGTGTGACAATGCATCCAATCATATATCAAGTGCTTTATTTGCAGAATCTGGAAAACAGGAACAACCCTTTAACGTTTCATCCAACGCTTTTATCGTAAACAGAAGTAGTTTGGAACAGGAGAACACATTCAAAATAAGAGATGTAAAACCAGAATTATTCCAGAAGAGTCGAAACAAAGAAAATACAAGAAGGGAAGCTGATACGCCTGAAAAGTGTGAAGAAATTGAAGAATATATGGGAGAAGTTAATACTTTCAAAGATATATATATTTCTTGCATACATAGCAAACTAAGCTTAGAAAAGAAATTATATACACTGAAAACTTTTAATGGTGCAGAAAAAAAAAAACAGATTTTATTTTCTTCTTCTCTATTATATCAAGGAATAGAATTAGACAAGGTGGATTTAGTTATACATGTAGGTATTTCTAATTCGACAGATGAATATATTTTAAGAACACAAGTAGCTACTGATAAGAACACATGTGGAAGAAGCTTATTGCTCTTACATGAATTGGAAGGACATTATTTATTTATATTATATAAAAATTCCATTATAATTAATAATGTTTCATCAGAATATTTAGAAAGTGTATATAAAGATAGAGAACTTTTAAACATTCTGTTAAAATATAAAAGAGAACGTGTTAATGTCACTATTCCTACCAGCAGTTACATTGGCCCTTTAAAAAAAGAAAAGGAAGATGAATCGAGATGTAAATCTGAGACGGAAGAGTTGATGAAAGAGGAGTCGAATGAAAGAGATGAACAGGTAAATACAGATATATATGGAGAAGATAATAGCTTTATACAGCATATCGAATGGCACTCACATAAACACTTACGTGCTTCTTGCGAATTGATGTATAGATCATTCCTTGGTTTTTATTGTGAAAAAAGTAAATATTTAAAATATGAAAAATGGCAAGTACCAAGCTTAATTAAAAATATTTTATACTCTTTAGGTTTTTTTGAAAATTTTTATATAACAAAAGAAATGGCTGCTCGATTACAAATTTTGGGTGCTCCTGATGTGTTCATAAATTATCATGCCAAATCAAAAAGCATTCTTATGAGTGCTTTACCCTCATACAAAAGCTATATTTCTAAGATGAACGAATGGTCCCAAAAACAAACAGAAACAGGAAAGGCGAGCAAAGTAACATTACAACAAAAATCAAGATCAAAATCAGGATCGATTTCCAATCATTCCGATATGATGAAATCGTTTGAAACTGAAGGAGAAAATGATATTTGTTTGAAAACGGAACAAAAAGAACCTCCCCCTAAAATGAATGATTATAAGAACTATTCTACAAATTCACTGCCTCTGTATTTTCCTATCCAAAAATATGTATCTTAAACAATTTGAATTTTTATCGGTAGCATGTTTTTTATTTTTTTTAAATTATCTATTTTTATAATGTGTTATTAATTCAAAATGAGAAGAAATCAGTTAGTTACCTTGCTTTTGAAACAAGTCAGTAAAAACAAAAACAAAAACAAAACAAAAACTGAAATAAAGAATTGTTTATTATTTATTCTACTGTAAAAAATTATATAATGAAAAAAATAAATAGAAGTAAAAAATGAGAGTTCACAGATGCGTTTTCCCCTTTTTGCTACTTTTCCACTGTTGTCAACACACACACAAAAAAAAATATACATATATATATATATAAATAAATAAAAAACTAAGAAAAAAGAGATTTACCTACTTATAAAATCAATTTGTTTCTTTTGAAAGTATCTACGAGAAAACGTTCAATCACAATAATTTCTTGTACATCAGTACAAGCATATATAATAATACTGCCTGTATGATACAAATGAACTATTTTCGTAGGTGTTTCCGGTTCTATTTCTTTGTTGGATATATAAGGAGTGTTCAGTAAATTATTCAGAGTTCCATATTTGTGTAGTAACATATTTAAAAGCTGTTTACTAATTTGTATATATATGAAATTATGAATTTCTTTAGAAATGTTATTTAATTCATCATATTTACATATAAGATTAACATGAAAATGAATTAATTTTAAATTAAAAACAGCAACAAATTGTTGAATAAAAAATTGTGTGAAATCTAACGATATATCCTTTTTTGTTATATATTTCCATTTATGGTATTTATTACATTTATATATTTGTGCTTTTCTCCAGTCTTGTTTGTTTTTTAAAGTTTTTTTTGGGGGTATTTCTTATTATGTTCTTCAATTTTTTCCGAAAGTTGTAAAATAGAATTTTCCTTTGGGAAAGTTTTCATTTTTTTTTGTGTTCCTTTTTCCTCATGTATAATGTTTTCTATAGAATTCCTTTTTTTAATGGGATGGTCCCATTCATTATGTATATCCTGATAATCAGATTTGTATTCTAAAAAACCCTTTTTCAATTGTAAAATAGTCTGTTCACAATAATTAATGTTATCGATGGGATCGACATCACGTGGTAAATCTTTCTTGTTTTTTTTTTTAACGTTGAATCATCACTGCATATAAAAGTACTACTTCTTTTATTTTCAGTGATTCCTTTTTCTTCATTTAATTCTTGTAATGTTCCATAATATGTTCCTGTTTTTTCATGTGTTTTCTCTTTTGATTTTCCTTTTTCCATGTTACAAGAAACTATTTCATTTTCATCTATTTCGTCTAACATAAGATCAGAGATCATGGAAGTATTTTGATCATCACAATTCTCACTTTCTAGAAAACAATTTATCAAACTATCTTGCTCATTTGTACCTTGGTTTATCACAGGACTATTTTCATTGATATTGCTATCACTAAGATTTATTTCACTTAAATTAAATCCACTAAGATTACTATCACTTAGATTGATACCACTGAGATTATTTTCGTCGAAATTTATTTCATCAATATTTATTTCACCCATATCATTTTCTCTAAGATTACTTCCACTGAAATTAAGTATACTACAATTATTTTCATCGAAATTGCTTTCATTAACATCCTCTCCATCTTCACTAAAAGTGTCACACAAGTCATCCACGACATTTTCTTCTTCTTTTTCTTTTTCTCCTTCTTCTTCTTTTTCTCCTTCTTCTTCTTCTTTTTCTTCTTCTTCTTTTTCTTTTTTTCTTCTTTTTCTTTTTTTCTTTTTTTTCTTTACAATAGATCCAAAATGTTTTATATTTTATTTTTTTTACAATTTTTATCAAAAGAATTACAATTTGTCTAAGTGTCCTAGTGCTGTAAACATATAGAGTTCCGTTTCCATAAATATAACAAACCGTAAATGGATTACTAAAATATAATCTGACGAAGTTTTTTGTTACATAATTATGTGGATAATAAATTGCACTGTTTTTCCTTTTACAATTCCTATTATTATATAACTTGCTATTATAAAATTGATCTTCGTTTTCAGACTCATCTACATATATATCCATATTCGAACTCATATCTTCACTTACATCATCGTATACATTTATATGTCTTCTTCTGTTTGTATTTTTCCTTGGGATATTTAAAGAATAAGCTTCTTCTTTTTTTATTATTGGACTATATTGTATTTCTGCATTTTTAAAAGAACGTGATATTAAGATCAAGTCATCCAGTGAAAAAGTGCATCCAAAATTGAAATAAACCCACATATTTTTTATTAATATTTGTATTTTAAAAATATCATCATTTATAATGTTGCTTTTTTGTTTTAACAGATATTTTAGTTTCTCTACACTTCGTTTGTTCATTGATTTTACAAAATTACATGGAGGATTTATATCGTTTTGTTTATTCTCATCTATGAACAAAGAGACTACATAATTTGTCGCTTTTTCCTTATTCTTCTTTTTTTCTTCATCCATATTTTCTACATTGTCTATCTTTTCTACTTTGTCTATCTTATCTACATTGTCTATGTTTTCTACATTGTCTATCTTTTCTATTTTGTCCATCTTTTCAACATCCTTCTTCACATCCTTCGTTTTACTACTTTGAATACGTAACACTCTTTTGTCATTTTTCTTTTCATTTCTATATGTACAACTGTTATTTCGTTTCATTTTATCAAACACCAAGGTACATCCTTCATCACCAAAGGTCCAATTCCTCTGCATTAAATCCGTCAGTTCTTCAGTTCGCCAGTCAATCTCACCCCTTCTTCTCCCTTGTTTTAAAAAATATTCAGGAATTCAATATTATGATTATGCACTATATTTCAAGAATTATATTAATCAATAAGAATAATCAGAGTAGTATTTAGATGTTCAACTTTTTAAATAGTTGTTCTTCGTTTTGTTGGTGCTTCAGTTCATCTGTTTCTCTGTTTCAAAAAAGTACTCAATATAATAAGAAGAGAAAATAATACAAACATTACATCAGAATCAATGTGAAAAGCAATATCGAAAATAGTATCAAAAGCAATTCAAAATAAGAATTCATATATACTCAATATAAAAATAAATATGAAGATATATCAGAGATATTGTCCCTTTCCAGTTTTATATTTTTTGTTTTTTGTTTTGTGTTTTCTTTTTTCCTTTTTTCGTTTTCTATCTTTCTTTTTGCTTTTTAGAGATCAGTTTTCCCCATAGTAGTATGTTACAGCCTTTTTTCATTTTCGTAGCCTTTTTCATTTTTCTAAAAAAAAACATCTCTTCTTTATTTTTTCTTCCTTTAACTAGTCACTTGTATATAAATATTTAGAATAGTTTAAGACAGGGGAAAGGGGAATGTAAAATTCAAGTAAATGATGTTCACACATTTTCAAGGGATCACAATTCCTTCTTCAAATTTACGTATTTCCAATTTTCAAAAAATAAAATAATCAACAGAAACGAACAAAGAGAAAAGAAGTAAACAGGAAATGAATAATGTAATACATTTTATAATCCATAATATCTTTTTTTAAAAAAAAAGAAAATAAACAAAAAACCTATGTTTTTATAGTTCGATGGAATATTTAACAGCTAAGTAAAAAAAGAAATGGAAGATAGTCACATAAAGAGAGATGGGAAAGAAAATTGAGTTAAATAAAAGAACGAATCTTTTCCTCTAAGGAAATAACTTTTATAGATGTTTATACGTTCGTTGTATATGTGAAGCAGTCTCAGAACATTCTTTTCAATTGTATGGACCATGCAAAATTATAATTCTTTAAAAAAATCAGACTTTGGTTTGATACACCAGAGGAGAAAAGAAAAATTTTTTTTGATGAAATTTTTATAAAATAAAAAGAATTATACAATAAATGAAACACATTATACATCATTTTTTTTTTTTTTTTTAGCGTAATTTTTAAAGTTAAATGAATAGGACTGAAACTCTAGGGAAAATATTGGTGTTACTGTAATCATAAAAAAAAAAAAAAAACATATATATATATATACTTAAAGGTTAAGATATTTCAACATTATATAGTTAAGTGATAAATGATAATTGTGAGTAATTGATTATTTGAAATAGGAAAGATTTTTTTAATTTACAAATAAATTAAAAATGAGATTTCTTGAAAGCACTAAATGCATCTGCTTTTCTTCATTTTCATTTTCTACTACTATTATTATCCCGGCGTATGCTTGAAAATCAAAAATGTAAGAATAGAAAAGGAATCTTTATTTATAAATTCAACCAATATAGTTAGCGGAAAGAGCAAAGAACATTTTGTTTTGCCGAACTTAAAAAGAAAGAAGAATATAAAGAAGATATTTTTCAATAAGGGAGGTCCACATGTGGACACCATTTCTTTTATTAGAAAAGAGAAAGGGCAAGATGATAAAGTAAAAAGAAGTTGTCAAAATATAGAAGAGGGGATTGAGGTGGCAGCGGTAGTAGAGCAGTTAAGTCAACTAAGCAAAATGAAAAGAAAGAAAAAACGAAAAAGAGAAATTCAAGATATGTGTTCTATAATTAATAGAGAACATGAGGAGGTTACAAGAGAACTTACTCAATTGAAAATTAACAACGATATATCAATAAGTAACGTTTTAAAAGAGAAAAAAAACAAAATAACAGATTTCGTTGAAGCTTATTGGATTCCTATATTGCAAACTAAATATTTTTATTATTTTTTGAAAAAAGGAAAACCATTAATTTTTAGTGTTAGTTCTGGAGTCGATTCTTTAACTACTTTATATTCATTTTTGTTTCTTTTATATAAATTAATAATTTTCAGTATATATAAAAATGCCAATTATTCGGATTTAACAAATAAAATGAAAGAGATATATTCTTACACTTATGAAGACATTTATAGATTTCTTTTGCAAATAGATGGATATGAAAAAAACTTTTTTTTTAACGTGTTGAAAAATGTAACTGTTATTTATTTTAATCATCAGACCAGACCGGAATGTAAAGAAGAACAAAAATTAGTAAAAAGTATTTGTAAGGAACACCATTTAAATTTCAAATGTAAAGTGTTAACTGAAAAGGTTTGGGAAAGGTTGAAAAGAAAAAAGGAAAAAACAAAAGATAAGAACAGTAACGAAAGTAATAATCTTAAAAATGAGAACAATAAAAATAATAATAATTTTCTGTCATTAGTGAGGATGTGGTGGAGAAACTGTTATATAGAAGTTATAAAATTACAAAAAAAGATAAAAAGAAAAGGAAAAGGAGAAAAGGAAAGTGATGTGGAAAATGAGAATACAAATAGTTTAAAAAAAGAATCACTTATAATAAATAACGTAGCACAAAGAGACTTCAAAACAAAATATACAAAACGAAAGAGCTTAAATGTGAAGTACAGTTTTAAAAAATATATGTCTGATATTAAAAAATTTGTGTCATTAACAATGTCGAAGAACATGTGTATTAGTATAATGAAAAGACATCCCTATTACTCAAAAAGGAATTTAATGACAGAAGTACATATCCTTAAAAAGAGCACAGATAAGAATGCAATGTGTATTAGAAAAGGAATCATAGGTCTCGTGTTTTTAGGACACACACAGAATGATACAAACGAAACTATTTTATTTAAGTTGTTCCGAGGTGTGTCAGTTAAAAATTTAACAGGCATTAAATTTTGTACAGTTTTTAAAAGTTGTTTCTTATTTAGGCCATTAATAAAACTGAATAAAATTGTATTATACAGATATTTGTTAACTATAAATAAGAAATGGATGTTTGATACATCGAATGCGAAATTAGGTTATTCAAGAAACATTATCAGAAATGTGATTATTCCCAATATTTCTTTTATGCTAAGAGAAAAAAAAGAGTCTGAAAATATAAGAGGAAAAGAACAGAAGGAACAACGTACCTTATTATTACAAAAAGACCCTGATGTAAGAACTTATATATTTCCAATTATCGACACAGAAAAGGAAACAGAAAAGGATGAATTACAGAGTTGTCAAAAATATGCTGACACGAAAATAAATAGAAGAATAAACACGTTAAATAAAGAGTGTATAAACTTACAAAATCATGTAAATTATTATTTTACTTTATTTGACTTATATATAAAAAGGAAGTATTATTATAATGAAGTAGCTGATGTCAGTAATAATATTTTTGTGAAGGAATTTATAAATATGCAAAATAAATTATATGAAAAGGTTTTTACAAAAAATAGAATTAATCATTTAATACAAATTCATAAAATACTATATAAACAGAATATTTTCCTTAAAATATTTAACATGAATGAATTTCTGTTATTACCGTCAAAGTTTCTCCAGTTAGAAGTATTGCACCAGTTTTTTAAAACATATGCAAATGTGAATCTGGCATATGCAAATATGGAAAAGGTATATGATGAAATGTTGAACTTCGTCACAAATAAGAAAAGGCAAAAAGTAGCAGAAAGAGAAAAAGAAGACGAAATGCAAAATGATTCTAAAATGGAAAAGTGTAGAAACGATAGAGTTAAATTGGTCGACTTAAACGGAAATTGTCATTTAATATTAAACAAAACATTCTTTCGCATTGTGCCGAATAAAGCAGAGAAAAAAAAGATAATAGAAAAGAATGCTACCATATTCATTCATGATGATTTATCGATATTCGTCAAAAGAATCAGTATTCGAAACATAGAAAAAGAAAAATGGAAATTATATTTATTAATTAAAAAAAGAAAAAAGAAAAAAAAAGAAAAGTTTGATATACACATTAGATATTTAAAGAAGAATGATTTTATTTTTTATAATAACAAAATAATAAAGGCATCGAAATTTTTATCCAATCATAATATTCCATATATATATAAATATGCTTTGCCTGTAGTACACATAACAAATTTCCCTCCACATAAAAATCTTCTCTTTGTTTCTCTATTTCAAGAAAAAATAAAAAATAGAAATTTTTTCTTAAAGGATAGAATTCGTCCGGGACATTTGGCTCGCTATTTTCTTTACGGAATTCATTTTTTAAATTTTCATTTGTAATAGAACATAATTATTTTACTTATAGAGTTTCGTGTATACTGCTTTGCTTACATTTCTTCTGTTGCATTCCTTCACTTATACGGTAATATAAGAGAAAGCTAAAAAGCATCCACTGTAGTTCAGTTCTATTTTTTTTTGTCATGTGTTTGTGTTATTTTTCACATGTCATTTCAAAAGAACAATTCTTTCAACACGTAACATAAGGATACAAATTATATCATATACATGTTTATTTAATTTGATTTTATTTAATCCTATTCAATTTCAGTATATAGTAGATAGTGTTATATAGCGATACCTTGTATAGTGTTACATTATATCTACATGTATATCGCTTGTATAAAGAGACCACTTATGAATCACTGTAGTAGTTTTAGAACATGAACGTCTTATTTTAATTTATTTTTTTTGTTTAAAAGACACAATTTTTTAATTATATATTTCTCTTTATGTAACTATATTGTTACATATTTTTTTTTTTTTTTTTTTTTATTTATTTTTTCTGTACTTAATATTTTATTTTTTTTTGGGAGGTGTGTACATATTTTTTTTTATTTAAATGACAAGTAACCAGTGATACATTTTTTCTGAAAAGATATAATATTATTAAGGAGGTTACATTTTCAATTACGACTACAATAGCATTTTCTGTTATTTCATTTTTTTGGTAGCTTAATATTGTAACTGCTTTTTTTTTTCTTCTTTTTTGTAATTGACGAATTATTTCGTTTATCATTATGGAAGAATCGGACGAAGAAAAGGTCGATACAAGTAAAGATGAGAGTTTAAGATTAAGTGTAGCTAACATCGCCAATAAATTGGCGAATATTTTGTATATAACAAATATTTCAATGAAAGAAAATTGTGAGTTAAGTAACAATTTACATTATGCAAAATTTATGAATGATATGAAGTCTTATTGTGCTAACTTAATACAAGCTATTAATAATATGAACAATACATTTTATAATGTTGTTTGTTTACCTATATATAAGATTCCTGTAAACCCGTATACAAATAATGTTGATGCCAATACAATTACTAGCAATATAAGTACCGAACTTGGTATAGATGAACAAAAAGAACGGCAAGGACTATTGATGGAATTTCAAGAAAATTATAAAGATATGGATTTCGAAGAAACATTAAAAAATATTGGAACGTTTAATGATGAAATACAATATGCTTTAAATAATATTGGACAAATTCAGTTACCAACAAAGTATAAAGAGAAAAAGATTTATGGAGCAGTTGTGTCAGATCGACTAAAAGAAAGAGTTAAAGACTTTAAGCATTTAGAACATTACATAGCTACTGTAAAGTTTGGTTTGTTTTGATATTGCAAAAAAGAAAAAGGTTAAAAAAAAGGTTAAGAAAAAGGAAATAAGAAGAATGGAAAATCCAATTTCAAAATAATATTTCATCATCCTGTGCCAGTAAAAATGTTTTTATAGACCTTATATTATAAATATATAGACACATATACATATGTATAAATTGTTAAGGTTAAATTATGAATAGTCTAAATCTGATATGTTATTTTATTTTATTTTATTTCATTTTTTTTTCGTCTCATCTTTTTTCTGTTACAAAAAAGGAAAAGAGTTTCATGTTATAAACGACCTTTTTTTTTCTTTTTCTATTTTATTTGTTAAAATAAGAAAATTTTAATCCGTTTCTATATTTAACAAAATGGAAAAGGTTCTATTTTTTCTTTAAAGTGATTATATATATGTGTACTGACATTAGTGGGTGTTGAACAATATATCATCATGTAAATGACTATTATGATTGATATGTGTATATTACACATACATGTAATAAATCACCTGATTATCTCATTTTCTGTTTCCTTTTCCTTTTCCGTTTCAGTTCTAGTTTTTAAACGGATGAGTACTAATTCACTGTTTATGTATATTACTATCGTACTTCCGAAATCTCTAATCGTATCATTCATTTTTATTGACACAAAAAAAAAACTCAAAACCAATAGATGTCAAACAATCTACGATGAGTATTTTTATTTTTTTTCCTTTCAATAAAATAAGTGGTTGAAAAAATATTCAGATCAACGTAAAGTAATTGATTCATCAAAACATTTGAAGGTACTACTATTTGTAAACTTAATAACATATATATTATGTTTTCCTACTATCAAAGCATTCAATGTTATTATTAATTTTGATTAAATTTAAAATGAAAATAAGAATTAAAAATGTAAAGTGATGACTACATATATTAAATATAATAAAAAGTTGGTTACTCCTTTTTCAATTAACATTATCTTAGAAAAATAAATAAATGAATAATTAGGAATTGTTTTACCTCCTTAGACAAATTAAAATGTTCTCTCATTTAGTAAATATATATATTCTTTTTTCAAATGATAATTTGAAAGTTTTATGGGGAATTGTATATATGTATATTTATATTCATTGTGTACACTGTGTACAATTAGGTGAAAATCCCAAAAGAAGAAAAAAGAAAAAAGAGGAAGTGAAAACATGGAAAATAATACATGGAAATGATAAATAATAAATGGCAAATGGCAAATGGCAAATGATACATAAGAAAAGATAAATGATGAATGATAGAATAATAAATTACAACTGCTAAATGAAATTACTCATACTACTATAAGACATACACATATTTTATCTCTTCTGAAAAAACGTTACATTACATATTTTCCCCTGGGGATGTATTTCTTCAAATATGAACGGTACATTAACTACTTTTTAATAGTTTTTAGCAACAACTTTTACGTTTGTTTACTTTAACTACATGTCTCTATTGATTTTCTTATTTTAGAAAAAGAGAAAAGTATCAAGTGCATTTCATGTTTCGCAGATGTATTTAAAATGAAAAGAGATACTACGCAAAAAAAAAAAATATAAAAAAAAGAGGTTCCCTTTATTGATTTCTGCTAAATTGTTACCATTTCATTTTAAAACAGCAGGATAAAAAATCGAACCGATAATAAAAACATGATTTTGTCGAAAAGATAATAAGAAAATAAAAGCAGAACAGAAAAACAGTATATTTTTATATATAGATAAAGAAAGGAAAAGTGACTCATTGTTCCCAAACCTTCAATATATGATTATAAATGTTTTTTTAATGTTTACTTTACAATTTTTTTTTTCTTTTTAAAAAAAAAAAAAGTGTAACAAAAAACTAGTATTCACGTGAACACAAACTTCTTTCCATATTTTTTTATATTTCAATATGACGTGATTATATTATATCAGATAATTAAAATGTGAAGTGTAAAATTTTGAAAAGAAAGAAAAAAGGCGAAGCAAGAGGAAGCTTTCATAAAAAGCAAAAACAAGTAAAAATACTTCTGTTAAAAAAAAAAAAAAAAAAAAAATAAGTGGAAAAAAAAAAAACTCACTGCGAATGAATGTTCCGTTTTACAATTTTTTCTATCGCTTCCATGTTGTTCAAATTTCAAGTACAATATCATTTTCAGTAGTGTATTTTCATTTGAACACGCTTTCATTGGATATTGAATGCATAATTGGATGAATCGTTTTGATTTAGTTCAATTCATTACATATATATAAGCAACTTTATATGTTCGCTTTTTATAATGCGATTATTTTATTTTATTTTTTTTTTTTCATAATTTGAAAGTTTCTTTGATTTTACGTTTGATTCTTTTTTTTTTTTTTTTGGCTTTTATTCACTCTCCGAAAATCCCATTGGTACATTTTTTTCGTTCTTTTATTTTTCCATTCTTTCACTTCACATCCTATCTAATTCGTTCATTTTTTATATATATGTATTCCTACATTTACTAACGCACGCCTTCGTTTTCTTGTATCCATTTATGACAAAAGACAGTTTGTCCAATCATTTCCCTGTAACTGTGACAGTGCTGCATTGTACTTATACTAGTGTAGTAACTGTATAGGCAGCCGAACATGCGTAGTTAATGTAAATGGGTATATATGAATACAAATGTGTAAATGCATATCTAAATACACATTCATTTGTTTAGTGACGATTTGTATAGTCGACATATACATATAGTTACCGAATTACGTAGAGCCGAAACAAGTGCGGCAATTATTATTGGACCTAATGGTACAACATATTTGTTAGTTTCTTTTTGGTTGTTATTTCACTTCTACCCTATAAAGGTCTTTTTCGAATTTATTTTCAAGACTTTTTTTTTAAAGCCATTTGTAACAATTATTCATTTTTAAAAGAGGTGTCAGTGTTGTGTGTTGCTGAAAAACCTCTGTTTTTCTGTTCCTATGTATGAACGTACCTAATTCCTTGGATTTTTGGAATTGGTAAAATTTTGATAGTTGTTGTTTTTGATTCCTTGATGGTAATGGTAATGGTAATAGTAACAGTTGTAGGTTAATTTGAAAAGCTTCGAAAATGCCGAGTAAAGAAGATTTATTAAAAAGCAAGGAGGAAGATATAGTGAAATTGAAGAAGTTAGCACTTTTGTTTAAAAATGAGTGTAAGAAATTGAAAGAAGAGAACGAAAATTTAAAAAAAGAATTATCGAACAAAAGTGAGAGTAGTGGGGAGACAAACAATGAAGATATAAATGCCAAACTGAAAAATGAATATAACAAAAGAGTGTTGATAGAAAAGAGTTACAAAAAGTTAAAGGAGTTCACCGTTTTATTAGAAGAAAAGATTCGAACACAAAAGAATGAAAATATTGAAAAACTAAAAGGGTGGGAAGTGAAAATAAACGAACTAAATGGGGAATTAAAAAAAAGCAGAATGGAGAGTGAAGTATTAAAAGAAAAAATGAAAGAAAAAGAAATCACCATTTATAAATTAAGTGGGAAAATTGAAGAGTTTCGATCTTTTTTAAAAGAAAAGAATGTGAATTTAACACTTGAAAAAAAGATGAATGAAGTTGTTGCGCTTAAAGTGGAAATAAAAAAGTTACGTGATAATTTGGAATCTATAAAAAGGTCTGAAGAAATAACAGCAAAAGAAAGACAACAATATAAAAGCGTGCTTATTTTATGCTCCCAATATAAAGAGAAATGTATGAAACTTCCCAAATTGGAAAGTCAGATAGAAGTGCTGGAAAATCAGATCAAAGAATTAGAATTATATAAAATTCGAGATAAAGAAAAAGCAGAAACTATCCAAGAATTGAAAAATGAAAATTTAAAATGGAATATAGAGAATAATAATTTAAAAGAACGATTAAACGAATGGAGTGAATTTTCAAAATTATATATAAATGATAAAGCAATAAATATAGAAGCTTTAAAAGTTAGTATGACAGAAATATATAATAAATATAATACGATGAATTTGACGAAAACAGATCTCGAAATAAAATACAAACAGTTAACTGTGGATATAAGTAAAATACAACAACAGCTAGAAGATAAACAATTGGAATTAAAAATTAGTGAAAATAAATATAGACAATTAGAAAAGAAATACGAATTTTTAAAAAGAGATTATGCGAATGAATTGACAAAAAATAAGAAAGAAGAAACTGTTAGTACATCTTCAACTGCAGCTACTAACAATAATAATAATAATAATAATAATAATAATAATAGTCCTAGTCAAGAAGAAAGAATACGTAATGAAAAATTAGTTAAATTAGCCACGGAATATAAACTGAAATATGAATCATTTAAAAAGGACAATGCAGAAAAAGCAAATATTATAGAAGAGTTAAATCAGAGATTAGAAAAATATAAAAAGGATTATGAAAATGTATGCTTAAGGTTGAAAAGCTTCGATTCGAGTAGTGAAACGAAATTATTGTTGGAAAAAGAAGTTCTTTATTTAAGGGAAGAAATTGAAAATTATAAAAACCAAGTAAAGCTTTTAGAAAATGATTTATCGAATGTAACAAATAATTGGAATGAAGATAAAGAAAGACATGTACAGGCTATTAAAGAATTAAAAGAATCTTTTAAAAAAAAAGAAATGGAACAAAAAATAAATGCGGCAACACGTAGAGAAGTAAGTGGTGCTTCGGATAAAACAAACAACAGTAATGTCAGTATGAACCAGAATGATATAAGTGTTTTATACAAGCAGATAAGCGATTTAAACACATATGACGAAATACAGATAAGTGCATTAAGAAATGAGAATTTATATTTAAAATCGAAAATTGAAGTGATTAAATTTTTTTATTCGGACCAAATAAAGAACTACAGGGAAGCATTTTTGTATATTTTAGGATGGGATATAACGATTGAACAGAATGATGAAGAAATATTTTTTATCCTCACTTCTTTATTTGCAACACATGATGGGCAGTTTGTTTTTATAAAAAGTAAGGGTGTGAATGAGAAGAGAAACTTAGAAAATCAGCATGAAAATGTGTTGCAATTGAAGAAAATGAAGTTAGAACATGGGCTACAAAATGACGAAGTTGGAAACCAAAAAAAGGAATCTGTAAATGAAGTCGAAAATAAAGAAGTTCCCCATAAAGAACTAGGAAAAGGTGAGATAGCTGATAGTATTCCGAAAAGTGCAACAGAAAATGTAAGTGGTTCAGAGGAACATAAAGAGGACACTGTAGGAGTTAATGAAGATGATAGTAAGTTTTACGAAGAATTATTAGGTGAAAAAAACATGGTAAATACTAATACAGTAAAAGAAAAAATAAATTTTGAAAATACGAATATTAATATACCATCTATTATGAAAGGATGTAAATATAATTTATTATTGAATGGATATTATAGTATTAAATGGCAAGAAAATAGTGCTTGGAAAAATTATTTAAATAAAATTAATACATATCCCATCATGTTATCTCTATCATGTATTGAAGAATACAATCATATAAAATCTCAATACAATCCCAGTTTAGGCAAAAACTTTAAAGGAATGTTATTTAAAATATAAAAGGGACTGCGACACTTTAAATGATACTGTTTCATTCTTATTTCTTTTGCATTTATTTTGCATTTCTTTTGTAGTTTCTTTTCGATTTCTATACCGTTTCAGTTAAGGTTTTTCCTATGTTGCTTCTTCCTTTTTTTTTTTTTTCTTACTGCTGTTTACATATATTATAAACTCCTTTTTTATAAACAGACATTCTTTCTTTTCGTTCTTACGAATAAACTACCGAACTGCGGAAGTTACACATTTTAAAATTTTTTCATTTTATAAAAAAGAAAAATACATGCTTCCGTAGATTGTATTTTAATTTATTATCATGTTTCTCCGTCACCCGAAACAAACACAAAAAAATTATATGTTTCTGTTGTAACAGGGTTTCCCTTTAAAGATTTAAAATAAGTGAAACTATTTTCTAATAAATATATTAGGATATAAAAAGAAGAAATGCTATAAGTATATTTGGAAATATGAATTTGCTTTCATAAAAAAAAAGAGGCAACCCCAATGAAAAATAATACATCGTTTTAAAGATGAGACGTTTTGTTTTTGTAATCGGAATGTTGTGGTTCAAAAGGCACGGAAACAAAAAAAACAAAATAAAAGGAAACAAAAAATAATATGAATAAAAAAAAAATAGAACACACAAAGCAAATATGTTTTTTTCTCTTTCTTCAAAACTATAGAATCTGTTTGTTCATTAACATTTTTTTATAAAAAGGTTATATGTGATCATTAGGTAGTTCTATGAGGCTGTTACTTCAAACATATTGATATTATTCATACATAGGAGAAATGTCATTCCGTGCTGAAAGAACAAATAATTCGCACGTTATCCATTTGGACCAATCATACATATATGTAACTATATCTATATACATATTTGCAAGAATCTATAAGAAACAATAAAAAAAATACACAATACACATGTACATTCGTGGGACAAACACATGTCGTTTGCTCAGAGCGCTATTGCGCCTACTACCTTTATAAAAATATATATATATATATTTAGAAAAAAAACATATAACTGATACATTTCATCGATTTGTTTTTTTATAGTATAATCCCTCTTCCTTTTAATCAAAATAATAGCAATTATAAGTAATTACATATGTATACTTCGTTCTCTGTGTATATATGTACTCGATAAAATAGGAATTTGCAACTAATTCGCTTTTTTAGAAATCATCTAAGAAATCGTTCTGTGTATATATGTACTCGATAAAATAGGAATTTGCACCTAATTCGCTTTTTTAGAAATCATCTAAGAAGTCGTCAACCCATTCTTCGTTGTTTTCCATTTGCTTGTGCATATGCTTTATTTCTTTAATTGTTTTTCTTTTTTTCTTTTTAGATATATCAGTCGGTTCTTTACATTCTTCTCCTTCATCTTCCTCGAAAGAACTGTGCATCGACAAGATGGCGTCTCTATCGTCTTTATCCTGTTCTTCCATTTTTCTTTTGTGTTTTGCTTTGTTTGTTTGTGATGCATTTACACTATTGGAATCGGCTGCTCCTCCGTCACCATCCTCTAGTAGTACCACTTTTTTTTTTTTTTCCTCTTCTTCTTCTGATGATTTTGTCGATTCATACATTTTTATAGATTCGCAACTTATAACATCATTAACAAGATTGGGGTATGTTACCATGAGGTGAGAATATCCTTTTAAAATATTTAAGCCTTCGTTAATTTTTTTAAACATGGTATAATATTCGTTATTTAATGCTAACGATTTATTCATTTTTGTTTTTTTATCAATGTTAAGAATCGTTTGTAATTGTTCGTTTCTATAAGTGTAATTTTTTAGTTTTGCTTTTTCTAGCAATAATAAGAAAGTGCGTTTTTTCAAAAGAATTTGGGATTTTAGATTTTCACATAATTCTTTCATATAATTTAATTTGTCCACATTTTCAATTATGTTACTTTCATAATCGTGCATTTTTTGATTCAATAGATCTAGTTTTTCACTTTTTTTAAAATAGAAATGAAAGTTTTTGACATAATCATCTCCACCACTAATCATTTCGTTATTTTTTATCATGTGTGCCGATTCATTTCCCTGAAAATTTGCATTATTTGCAACTTGGTAATTTGTTGCTGCTCCAGGAACAGTGGTAGCAGTTGGGGACACTTGTGTCGTTCCACTGGCAAATGCATTGTTGACACCATCAACATCCAATTTGTTTGATATAAGTACATCGGGTATGATCAATGAATCGGAATAGATTAGATATTTATTAAAGACATTTAATAATTTACTAATCGCATCAAAATCAAAAACTTGAAAAAACCAAGAAGTAGCGTGTAATTCTTCCAGAATTTTACTTCGATCTTTATTTTCAATAGATTTAATATCACTAATTAAATTTTCAATATAAAAAGACATTTTTTCGTATATTTTTCTTTTTAAAGGTTCAAGTATATACTTTGGGTTCATATAAAAAAATACTTTCGTTTTTGATTTTTTTATTTGACTAGATTTATTTTCGACCTCCGTTTGTTTATCTCTTTTTTTATTTTCCGCAAATAAATTCAATTTTTTTAATTCATATATATTTCCTTCTTTATTTCCTCCCCTAGTGTTGTTAACTGTTGTATTTCGGAATTCGTTCGTGTTTGTTTCATTTTTGTTTTGTAATAAGAGTTGATTTTCCATGAAATTGTTTTGCACTGTATTATTGTTTCCTATATCTGCAATTGGATTTTCGGTTACATGACCTTCATTTTTAAATACTCCGGTTTGTGTATCTTCGTTGTTTAAAGCATTGGCACCTTCATTTTCTTCAAAGTTGAACATATCTTCATTAAATGTTTCTATTTTTGTTGCTGCTGGTTTATTTTTCACTGGGGTACACAACTGTTTTAAAAGATTCGCATAATTATCTATACTAACATTTTCCTGTTGTGTATTATCGTTCATTGCAAATTCGTGGGGTTTATTTGGTAGGTGTTCTTTTCGAAAATCCATAGCATCCATCGGTTTGGTGTCTGTTTCATTCTGTTTCATATTCAACATATTGGTAACCCCTCCTTGCTCATTCATAGTATTCATCATTAATGTACCACCCATTACTGGAACCGTATTCATATAATTCATCCCCATTTGATTCATTCCCATAGGATTTATTCCCGTTGGGTTCATTAAACCTCTTTGATTTACCCCCATGTCTTGCATGTCATTCCGGTTGACATGTACGTTCCTGTTGTTTATTCCATCGATATTTCCAACAGTTCCTATATTCGTGTTTAACATATTCATATTACGATTCATGATGTTCATTTGATTCATTGAATTTATGCTTGGTGTAACTCCTGTCTTCACGTTGTTTTGATTGACGTCCAATAATTTATTTCTTTCATTTCCCATTTGCCTACCTTGCATAAAATTGAATGGTCCTGTTTGTTCTCTAACGTGCAAAGAATTGTCGGGAACAATTGGTTGTGCATTCATGTTAAGAAAAGAATTATATGGTTTTTGAAACATGTTCAGACCTCCCTTTTCAGTACTGACACCGCCAATCTGGTTTGTAACAGTAACCGTCATATCTCCTTTGTTTGCCATACTCATTCCTTTGTTTACATTTGTTGTGTTAAATGGGTTGATTAAATTACTGTTGGGCATATTGTTCACACTGGGGTTTGTGAGTACAATATTTTTTCCAAAATTGTTTGGAACTGTTCGATTTGAGGTATCTGCCATTTTCCTTAATAAAGGATCATTAATTCCTGGTGCATTTCCCATAGGATTCATACCCATCATGTTTACATTATTCATGTTTACAGTATTCATGTTAGCTTTGTTTCTGTTAACGTTGTTTATATGAGTTAAGTTATTCATGTTGGTATGTACGTTTCCCATATTCGTATTAACCACAGAAGTGTTGTTGAATGTTTGCATTGTGTTCATGGTCCCTACTCTTCCCATTTGACCATATTGATTTTCGTTATGTGTGTTATTTATATTGCTTTTTGTCTGATTTGTTGTAAACGTATTTAATGACATATTTTGTTTCATTGGGTTATTCATCATATTATTTTGTTCCGTTTCGTTTAATTTATTCATACCTCCGTCAAAAAGTTTTAACTTGGAATCTTTTGTTTTTGTATTTAACGAATTTATTATATTATCTGTATACCTATTTAAGCCAACACCTTTATTTGGTAAAACACTTGATTTGTTTATTCCGGCTATACCCTGCTGCATAAAGGTGTTCATATTGTTTTTCATTCCATGTATGGTGTTGTTCGGGTCATTTCGTGTTCCTATGTTTACATTTCCCATAGTTGTGCTATTAGTATGTGGGTTCTGAAACATGTTTTCATATGTATTTTTCTTCATTTTAGTATCTCCCTTTGTATTTTCAAAAATGTTTAAATTTTTGTTTAATCCCGAGAGGATATTGCTACTAGTGCTATTAACATTGTGACTTATTAAATTGGATCCAAAGGGTTTTATCTTCCCATCATTAAGCATGTTCATATTTGTTCCCATATTACTACTTATGTTAGCACCCATGTTAGTACCCATGTTAGTACCCATGTTAGTACTCATGTTAGCACCCATGTTAACACCCATATTAACACCCATGTTGTTTGCCATGTTTGTATTCATATTTGTACCCATATTTGTGCCCATATTTGTACCCATATTTGTGCCCATATTTGTACCCATATTTGTTCCCATATTTGTACCCATATTCGAGGTATTTTTATTCATAAAATTTATTTTTCGTTGTGTATTGTTCATTAATAAATTTTCTTCATTCGTGTTGGCGTATTTATTATAATCGTCCGTTTTTAATTTTATGTTTTCATTGTTATTAAATTTATTCATTCCAAAATTTGTAAAATTGATTTTCTCACTCTTGTTCATATCACCATACAAATTTTTGTTCATAATATTTTCATTCATTTCATTATTTAAGTTGTATACATTCTTCTGATTATTCATGTTTGGGTGTACACTATTACTCATCACGTTCATTTCTCCACCTATGTTGTTTCTCATAGAATTCATTTGGTTACTCATATGATTCATTGTTGGGTTTATGTTTTGACCCAACGTGTTGTTCATGTACAACATGTTACCTCCAGCATATCTATTGCTAGCTGTTTTATAATTCATTTGGTTGGCCATTGTATTCATGTACTCATGTTCGTTATTCCCACCTTTCATTGGTGGGTATTTTGTATTTACATTAGTATTCATATGGAAATATATATTACTCTTGAAAATATGTACTTGAATCACATCACCTTCATTTTATATAACAGTGATACTACAAAGGCATTAGGTCTCAGTATTTCTTCTATCACATGGGGAGTTTCGAATGTTCACGCTTTATTTGTAGTAAAATAATTTCTTCTTTTTTTTCTTCCGTGACAACTTTTTCACATTAGATTAATAGATGATTATTTTTTTTGTTTATTAAAAATAAAAAAGATAAGTAATCATCACATGAATCAGCAGTTTGTCAAATATACTTGTGAAAACATTTAAAAAATACTAACAAAGAGATATTTTTTAAGAAAAAGAATTGATTTCCGTTATAAAAAGAAAAAAAATAATAAAATGAAAAAAAAAAAAAAAAAATAAAAAAAATAAAAAAAAATGCGAAACCGTTTTTTCACGAAAAAGATATCCGTCGTAAGTATTTACAAATTTTTATTTTTTCTCATAAGTACTTAAAAAGGAATATAAAGTGCCTCTTTGTCCATTTATGTATAACATGTATATATATACATAAAGCATCAGTAACTTCATATCTAAGAATTGTAAAAATGTAATATAACCTTTTCGAGGAACATGACTAGCTAAAATGACATACGTAAATGTATATATATATATTCTTTAAAAGAAGAAAATAAGGTTCTTTAAAAGTTAATAAATATTACTCCTTTGCTGTTTTGTGTATTATTTAATGGAACATTTCAAAACTTTTTTCTTGTTTAAAAAAGAAAATAGGAAATGTGGAAGGTATGTGGAGAAATATGAAAAGATATGGTTTTGCATTTTTTTTCTATAATATATTACAACCGTTTTCTTTCTTATTTATCATATATCTTTCTTTTGTTTATATATATAGTAGGTAAAATGTACAGAAAACTCACACGATGTATATAGTTTGTGTGTAATTATTGTGTATAAAAGTATTCATTCGGATGCAAAACTATATGCATAATTATATCTAAAATTAAAAGTAAAAGGATTGGTGGAATCTGTGAAACACAGGTTAAAATGTTTTCTCTTCATAGGCAAAAGACCTGCAGCTTCGTTTAATACACATAATTAAAAAGAGTAGTCAATTTTGAATTATATATATATATTTTTTTTATATTATTTTATCAGTTTTATTTGTTTTAGAAGTTTCACTATTTTTTCATATTTTCATTTTTGATTTTGAAAGATTTTGTTTTCTAAAGAACATAAAAAAAAACTATTAATTTTAAGGAATGTATCACGATGCACAATATTTTTCCGCGAAAAGGAAAAAATAATGTACACGTAATTAGACAGTGAATTGTGCAATAATAATAAATAGCAGAATTGTGTTAACCATAAATATGAAAGAAAGGAATTCATTAGCACTAGGTGCGTACTAATGGGGGTTGGTATGCGCACTTCAGCAAACATGTAATAATGTGTTTCATTAATGACTAACAAATATTCTACTTTTTTTTTGTGTATGTTTGTCGGTAGCACTAACTTGTCTGTATATATTATATGGGATCTTTAATTGACTATGTGTTTTGTATGTTTGTTACAAAAGTGAATATAAAAGA
The DNA here is from genome assembly GCA_001625125.1 of Haemoproteus tartakovskyi. Taxonomy (NCBI): domain Eukaryota; phylum Apicomplexa; class Aconoidasida; order Haemosporida; family Haemoproteidae; genus Haemoproteus; species Haemoproteus tartakovskyi. The sequence continues at coordinate 72,184 of LSRZ01000002.1, read as the reverse complement.
TCCAAAAATTTTCAAATGTGTACTAGCATGATCACTATTTTTGCATAAATAAAGAAGGAAACTGTTAAGAAATGTGAATATCAATTAAAAATATATTGTACATAACTCCATATAAAGCATGCGTCACGAGGCAGATAATAGTTGAACTTCAAATATGTTACACTGGGATTCGGTTCTTTCATCCACTTCTGATTCTTTTAAAACAGCATCGTGTGAAAGGTTGTCGTTTTACATGTTCCTGTTCGATGAACTGATTTGATTTTATAGTGTTAAAACTTACATAACACATTTCATTCAAAGGTTGTAACATAATACGTCTTATTCATTTTCGTGGAAAATTGTTTGGTGTTATTATTGGCATGTGATATTCGTGATACAACACAATTCTTTACAGTTTTCACTATTCCACGAAATTGTTATTGAATAAAAAAGAAACTGTTTCATGCGTTTCACATGAAAACTAGAATAAATTAAAAATATGAGTGTGAAATTGGTCGGTATAAGGGAAACTTGTTTGATACTGCATATATGTTTATGTTATTTAACTTCATTGGTAATTTCATAACAATTTTTAAAAAAACAATAGTCCTGACATGTTGATAATTTATTTTATAGAGAGAGAACAAATTATGTAAATGTTTTTTCAAGCATCATAAAAATGCAGACTACATTTTTATTTTATTAATCCCGAATATGTAAGGAACAATTTTGTGCTTCCCCAAGATGAAAGACAACATGTATTATATTTATGCAAAGTGTATATTCCCTAAGTAAATATATACATTTTTTACATCAAAATGTGAATATGTATATTTTGCGAAACAATTGGGGAAAAAAGTGCTATTTTTTCAGGGTGTAAATTGTGTCCCTAATTTGTTTTTATGGATATATCCGAAAATATTATAAAATAATAGAACACACTTTGTAGTTGGAGAAAGATATAAAATTGTAAGAGTTTTTTGTTTGGTAAATTTTTAATTCTTTTTTAAAAAAAAAATTTTTTAAAGTAAATGGAATAAATGTGATTAAACAAAGAAAAGTAGAAATAAAGAAGAGGAGACATGAGACTTTGTTTTTTCTTCAATGTGCGATGTAACAACTTGTGTAGATTTTTTAATTGTATTGTACATCCGTACACTGGAATGTTTGGGCATTAAGAGAGATAAGATGAAATGGGAGAGATATCGAGTTAAAAGGATTACAAAAAACAAAATAAAGTAAAAATGTACAAATGGGAAAATGTTATTTTGGGTTCCCTTTTTCCTTTTGATAAGTATAAATGCGAATTTTTTTTTGTTCGTAAAAACATTGTTTGTTCCGAACTGGAAGAAAATAGAACATGTATCTTTAAGAAGTAGGAGTAGCAACAATCGTCCCCGATTTGGACGGAGTACAATATGTTTTCTAAGAAATGACGTGGTTAAGGTTTTCAGCAGAAGAAGGGGATATTTAAAAAGCGACGAAGAAAAAGAAAGTAGTGCTCCTCGGAATGGTAGCGCGGAGAGTAGAGATACATATGGAAGGGAAAGAGAGGACTCGAACTTTATTTGCTTCGATGATTATTTTAATAAAGAATCCCCAAAAAATTATACGAAGTTAGAAGCAGAAAAACTGAAAATAATTAAAGAAAGTATACAGTCAAATAAAAAAGAAATGAGAGAAATGATGGCAAAGAGTTATAAAAGTGACTATTTAAAATTGTTAAAAGAAGAAGAGGAAGATGCCCAATTAAGTGATAAAGTGTATGAAAGTTTAAAAATAACGTTTCATATGAATGAAAATATAAACAATCTGTTGTTCACACAATATAGTAATATGATAAGCAAATTAAAAGAGCAGTCGACTATTTTGAAAAATTTGCGAACACTTTATAAAACTGACAAAAAAGGAACTGAAAAAGCAGATTCTTCAACTACTCCATCACCTGATGATCAAACAGAAAACAAGAAAGGAGAAACTACTGGGGGAAAAGAAGAGGTTCGTTCTAAACAAGTGGAACCTCGACTTGAACCTTCAACAGGGAACTTGTTGGAACATTTACAAACCAACAGCAATAAAAAAACGGTGGATGATATCACGAAAGGGGTTTATTTTTTTAAACCAGAGAAGTACACCAATTTACAAACGACGAGAACGTTCAGTGACAAAATGTTTACGAATGTAAAAGTGAAATCAGAGAGTGAGATTGACTTGTATGGAGAAAAAAAAGAAATAACCACTGAAGACAAAGAATATGAGAGAGAAGATATGGAAGATGCTATTTTGTTGCAGGACTCTAGTACCCCTTTACAGATGCTAAAAGAGGATGTCAAAAGTTGCTTGTGTTATAAAACCGATAATATTATAAAAAATAATTTAAGTGTGGATCATTTACATGGAAGGGTAAAAGTACATTGGTTTCCGAAGTTTATGAGAAGAACCGTTGAAAGAATTCCAGAATTTATAAAAATGAGTGATATTGTTATTGAAGTGCGCAATAGCATTATCCCTTTTGTATTTGATGATTTATATGCATTAAACATTTTTAATTTTGTAACGAATAAGCCTAAGATTATTGTTTACACACGATCGGACATTTCTTCGGAGAAAGGAAATGAAGAGTGGGGACATTATTATAGAAGAAAATTGTATTGGGCCGATAAACATTTTAACAGAAATATTAACAAAGAATATGAGAATCAAATGAAAAAGAGTGCTGTGATTTTTGTGGATGCCAAGAATGGAGGAAAAGAAATAATTGTTTTAAAAAAATTAATTAATAGATTATGTAAGCATGTAATTGAAAAGAAGAAAAGAAAAGGAATTTCCAACTATAAGATTAAGTGTATATTTTTAGGATTACCTAACGTAGGGAAATCAGCTTTAATCAATCGCTTATTAAATTTGAGAAAAACCAAATCTTGTGATTCTCCAGGTGTTACAAAAGTGATTCAGATGTACAGTTCCCCCAAATATGAATTAATAGACACTCCTGGGTTATTAGCAGATAATTTATACAAAATTCGGGCAAAGGAATATAACAAAGATAATTATATTTTAGAAAGTATATATAATTATGATGCTACTGATTATTCCCAAAATAATATAGTTCATATAAAAAATTATAGTAATTATATGCATATAGAAAATAATATATATTTATTAGCTTTATGTAATCACATATCGGCGCAATCCTATGATATCTATAATGTAGCAGAAGTGTTGATTCAGAATATGTATAATTCGTATCTCTATAATAATGATTATATTGATTTAAAAAAAACGATAAAAAGATATCAGATTAATTTCACTGAGTGTCTGAATAATGATGGAACGTTTTCAGCATTTCATTTTATTCAAAGATTAGCAAGAGATAGATTTCAAAATGATCTAAACCAGGCATCTATGCGATTAGTTTCCGATTTTCGAAAACATTATTTAGGGAAAATTACGTTAAATTATCCTCTATATTTTAACAAAAAGAAAATAACTTTAAAGATGTCTCGGAAATTTGTTCAACAGAAGAGCGACAAATACTTAGGGTGGTGAATAAAACTCTAACCGAAACATAACACTACTTACTAAGATGAATAGACACATAACAAAAATGATCAATACAAATGAAAACATAATTAAAATTATCAATACAAATGGAAATATAATTAAAATGATCAACATAAATGAAAACATAATTAAAATGGTCAATACAAATGAAAACATAATAAAAACGATGAGTAAGAAGGGAAAAGTAACAAAGCTAAACAAGGCAAATTGAAACACAAGTGATTTACACAGAAGAAATTATACAATGTACGTTTTACGTTGGTATGTCGACGTGGTGAATTAATTTGATTTCTACCGAACCATTCAAGCAGTACCTTTTGTGTACACATCCTTCATTATACAATTGCATTTTTTTTTACTATATTTTTAAAAATAGTACAGTCTCCTTTGTTCACAACTTTCCAGACTACAAAATATTGGGTACTTTTTGGTATATGTCCCGTTTGAAACGGTTTCACAGGTTTACTGTATTTCGGTGAAGAATGTGCTCTATTATTTACAAAAACAAAATTACCTTTGATAAATATATTGAAATGGAAATCTGATTAAAAATGTGTGCGGTTTAAAACACACACAAAAAAAAAAATGATCAAGTTTAAAAAGAATACTTATTTTATAGGAATTAAAAAAAAAATGGTAAACCATATGAGAATTAAAAATTAAAAAAGAAGAGTAATAAAAACATAAAAATTACTTAATTCTTCTTTTCACTGATATATGTAACAGTCACGTATGTTATACTTTATGGAATGTTGTTAAGGAGTGGAACATGAATAATGCCCATAACCTATGAACATGTATATTACATAATAGTATGTCGGCAAATAATCGTAAGTATATATAATTACATATATGCATATGATAGATAAACACATATATAGTTTGACAAATATATAATGATTATGTATTTTTTTTTATGTTTAGTTCATGTTGTTATTAAAGTTGTGACCACCTATGTTTTGGTTATACATATTATTTTGGGACATATTTTCCGAAACTTTGTTTTGTTCGGCATAACAAATACTTTGATTATCCGAAACACAACTCTCTATATTAAAGTCATTTTCATCATTTTGAGTATTACTGGAATTATTCCACCGTCCTTGTGTGTTTCGGAATGCTGAAGCATTGTTTCCATTGTCTATCTGTGCTTGTTCTAAAATTTTCATTCCTGGCCATGTGGTCAACTTTAGACATTCGTGAAATAATTCAATTTCATGTGATACATCATAGGATGCACTGTTTTGTATAATTTGTAAATATTTTATTCTATTTTCCATCAACAGTTTTAACTTGTATAGATCCCCCGATTTTGCTAATTTGTTTCTATGGTTTTGAATAATCGCTAATATAAGTTCCGCCGTTGTTTCTCCGAATTGTACACCGGTTTCATCAATATTTTTGTTGTTGGCTAAACATATTATCCCACTCATGATTTCCTTTTTGACAAAAAGTTCGTAACTAATTTTATTTTGGTATACTAAATGTTTTAAAAGTAAAGCTGCCTTTTCTTGATATTTAAAAATATTCGTTCGCATTCCATAGACAAGAAATCCTACTCCTCCGTAATCTATAAATTTATTTTCTGCTTCATTATGATGTCTTATCAATGCAGATATTGCAGTTATTAATTTTGTATCAATGTGCGTGACGTGTGATTGTTGTAATTTTATTAACAATTTTTTTAATGCTCCTTTTTTAAATACTACATCTTGTAAGTCGGGATTATTTGATAAAGCCAAAGAAAAAATTTGTAATACGGATTCTAAAATATGTACGTTTTCTGATTCAATTAATTGTAATAAAGGATCTACCGCATTGATTTTATTTAAATTTCGAGCAATTTCTGGATATTCATCCAGTAATCTTTCCACTATTTTTGCTGCTGCTAAAATAATTCCTTCATCATTGGATTTAAAATTGTTTACTGCCTCATCCATCGCTTCATAAGGATCTTCGATTTTACTTAAACATTCTTTTATTGCTCCTTGTAAAAACTCAATATCCTCCGGACTCAAACGTTTGCTTGTGTCCACGGTTCCATCTGTGACATAAGTAAAAAATGGAAATGGAAATAAAGATGGAAATAAAGATGGAAACAGAAATGGAAATGGAGACAGAAAAGGGATAATATTATGCAACCTCTTATTTTTATGATACTAATTGATACCTCCTATATCATACTTGCGTTCTTACTGTTCTTACTTTTGTTTCTTTTCAACATGATTAAAAAAACAAAAAAACAAGAACAACGAAAAAAAACAAGAAGACATATGAAGATATAAGAATATATAAGAAGACATAAGAAGATATAAGAAGACATAAGAAGACATAAGAAGACACAAAAACAAAAACACATATACTTAGATACGATAAGTGAATTAGAAAAATTCACCTCATTAAACTATTTTGACTAAGACAAAGACACGTAGTAAAACGTCGAATAATCAACTGTTTTTTGCTTGACTTACCGGAATATTTCGTTGACCATTTTAGTAACCCAGGCCAGTTTATGTTTACCATTCTTATTTAATTTTTCTTTCAATTATAAAAAAAAATTATAAAAAAAATCCACACAAGATTAGGTGGTGCAAATAGTCGGTAGCAATGTTACACCAATATAAATAGTAAAATTATTACATAAACAAAAAATTCAATATATTCCAACTGGAATGGAATTCGGAAATGACAACAGTAACGGTAACGGAAGAACCAAATCAAACAATAAGAAAACCCAAAACAAAACACATATACAAAAACATAAAGCAAAAAAAGAGTTATTGGAAAAAATTAAATATAGAAAAAAATTAAAAACAAAAAAAAATAAATCCGTAAAAACGAAATAAGAAAAAAACATTCGGAAAAAAAGAAACGGAAGAAAAAGGAATTAAAAAAAAAAAAAAAAAAAAACTTAAACAAAAAAAGAACAGGAAACGAGGAAAATGTTTAGAATATTTTATCGAAAAAGTGTCTAGCTAAAAAAAAAAAAAAAAAAAAAAAAGTGAAGATCAAAATATTTATTTATGAAATATATTTTTTTGACCTCACAAAGATAAAACAAAATTAAATTGACAAAAATTAAAAAAAATTACTGAAAAGGAAAGGAAAGACATTAAAGAAAAAAGGTCATCAGAAAGCAGTAGATTTTTTTTTTTTTGTTAGGAACAGTTAATAAACATGAAATTATTAATTAGTGGAATGTTTTTTTTTTTGTAAAACTTTTATATAATGGTGTTAACAAAAATGGGAGAGGAAAAGTGGAAGTGAATTAATTTTTTATTTGTTCGTAAAAAGAAAAGCTAAGAAGGAAGGAATAAATAAATTGAAAACAAAGATGTGTACACAATAGGTACATTTTGCCGAACAAATTTCTTTTTTTTCGTAATAAATTGGGTTTTGTTTTGTAAAAAAAAAACACCTACACATTCTCTATATTGAAATTTCACATGTAAAATTAAAATGTTTTTAAAAAATGTATACTTTTAAATTACATATTTTGTGATTTTTATAAGTCCGTGTGAGAAACAGTTACCATTTATTCGAAACAAAAGAAAAGAACACACAGAAAGATTGAACATTCTTCAACAAATTGTAAATGAATAGAGATTGGATCTTATTGTACATCATTTTCAGTAGTCCTCACAGATGCATGTACAGTAGTGCACATTTATTATTTTTCTTAGATACTGTACAACATTTTAAAGAATGTTTTACATGTATTCAAAATGATAGATAGAGGAACATAAAACAAACACAAAAATTAAAAAAATAAAAAGTATTCATTTTGTTTTGTTTTGAATTTGTTATACATGATTATATAGCAAATTAGATAGAAACAATACCGTTATCATAGAAAATTTTGTCTGAATTATGGGAATTACAACCATAAAACCAGAATTATGCATTCGTAAAAGACTATAATACATTCTACATAGCCATTTGGTGTTTTGTTTCTTTCTCTGAAAAGAAAGAAAACCAATTCAATCCCATTCTCTATTGCAAATCATAATTTGAACCGTTTAAGTGGGTACATATGAAAATGAAAAGAAATATGTACCTGTTACTTCAACCGAATAAACAATCCCTTCGCTAGTTTTTTTTTGTTTAGCACTAAATTTAAATAAAAGACTTTTACAACAATGACATGTTGTTCGTTTCCGGTTTCTGAATTATATGCACTCATTTCAATTAAATGTATATGTAGGTAATAAAATGAAATGTTAGACGCATCAAATGAAGAAATGGCAAAAATATAACAGTAATAAAGCTTTAAATCAAAATTTTTCGAATAGAAAAAAAAAGAAAAAAAAGAAATTAAAACATTGGTATAGATCTAGTTTTTTCTTCTTTTTATTTTTTCTTCTAGGATCTTCTGTTTCCTAAATATAATTTTCTTAGATTGCAAATTCTTAAAAAAAAAAAAAAAAAAAAAACTCCAAATGTCCGAATGTCGAAATGTTGAAATGTCAAAATACTATGTTGCACAAAGAAAAATGTGCGAGTTATTTTTTTTATCTTTTTTTTTCTAAGTTTAAAAGTGTTATAAACATAAAATTTTCATTATATGTTTGAAGGATATTATTTCCTATTTCAATTTCTCAATAGATATAACATATATATATGTTAACATTTTTTATGTCCCTCAATGTATTTTATATTTTTCTTTATAAGATTTTAATTGTAGTAATTAGAAAACAGTTTCCTATTTATTGGATTGTTTTCTTTTTGTTTATTTATTTATATCGTATTTGTCTCTACATTTTTATTTGTTATTTTATTGATTTGTTATTTTATTTATTTGTTTTTTTCTTCTTCCACATTCTATGTAGCATATATAATATTTTGAAAATTGTGTCAAAATTGATTTGATACAGTGTTATCTTTTTGGCTTTCATTTTATGACAATATATTTTTCTTCATAAGATTTGGTAAAAGAGAGAAAAATTCGAAAACAAGAATCTTTCATATTTTCCGAGTTGTGCTCCTATGTTTATTTTTATATCCGTTACAGAATATATTAACATAATGAAATAGGTTACATAGTTGCACATTGGTTCCCCCAAACCTATTTTTTGCTTTTCATTTTCTTAAAATAGACACAGATTTACTAAGTACAAAAAAACATAATTCCGTTAGAAGCGAGAGTAACAATAATAGATACTGTCTATAATATTTAGAAAACATATTTCTTTATGAACTAAATTTACCAGGTGTTCGCAGAAAACGATACTAAATTACTAAATAAATATATATTATACATATATAAATAAAAAGCTCAACCAATCAATAACTACTTTAGTGAGTTACTGAATGGATGAGTGGCTGAGTGATTGACTAGCTGAATGAATGATTGATTGATTGATTCATTGATTTATTGATTGACTGACTAACTATTTGTCTAAATACATTAAAGAAAGTGTGTAAGATAATAGCAGAACAATTCAAGAACTGCTGGCAGTGAAGGTGCCAACAAGAAATCGATCACTTTTTTTATTTTTGTTCCCAACGAACAAATGCTCTACATCGATTTATATAATTCATATAAGAATCAAAATGAACGAGACAGGCAGTAGGGATGGAAAAGGTAATGAACTTGAAAGGGCCTATACCATATCTTTAAAAGAACCAAACTATTTGACATATGCTGCGAACGACAGTATAACATATTTTCTTTTGAAATTTCGAAAATATAGGGAAGGGGTTATTCATTATCTAAGAAGAATTAGGATAGAAACGGACGAAATGTTGAGATTACGAAGCAAAAAAGAGGCAATGGAAACAGAAATAAAAAAATTGCGTGTGAATATAAGAAAGACAAAAAAAAAGAACAGAAAACTGGAAAAGAATATTAAAAGAGAAATAGAGCAATTACATCTATTACATTCCAATATAGTTCTTTTAAGAAACAATAAATACAAATTGTTAAAATTACAAGAAACTGCAATAAACGAAATACAGTTTATGTCTATCGGTATTCACAGCATGATGGGACGAAAGCAAGAAATTGCAAATCAATATTATGAAGTCGTACTTGATAAAGATAAAGTAAAACTTGAAAATGAATCATTGAAAAAAAAAATAACTGATTTAAAATCGGATGAGAAGAAGTATCGGAAAGGTTACAATGATCTTAAAAAAATGATTAAAACCGTCACACATACTGTAAAACAATAAAATCTATAACTTTTGTTGTTTTGTCGAACTATAATCGTTTGTGTATCTTTTTTTCTTTTTTTTTTTTTATTTTTCATTTATAATACTTTGTTTTTATTATTCCTATTTTTTTTTTTTTAACATAGCTTGTTCCGCCTTGTCTTTTGTCCTTTTTTTTTTTTATGCTTTGTCTATTTTGATAGTTCCCACTTTATTTTTTGTGCATAACACGATTCAATACATTAGGAACATCAATAAATGAAAGTTTGTTAATTTCCGAATACCCCCTACTTATGTACATACCTATACATACTTATGCATACATATGCTATATGTAAGATACATACACCTGGACTGATACTGATGTGCAGTAGTTCATAATTCTACTATTGTCGTATATCGATAGCTAGTGTAGCTGTCGTTTACACATACAATTTTACATACATCGTCTAAAGGATTATTGACTAACTACTTCTGTTATGTTTTGAAGTGTATAAACGAATTGAAAAAATGCAAGAGGATTGAAGGCAACTTAAGAATGTACAAATGTAAGAACTAATGCACGAAAAAAAGAGAATATTTATCGTTCAATGTCGTTTAACCGGAAATATATTATATGGTTGACTACAATGAACAAATAGAGACATACAACAAATTCAAAGAAAAATGTTAATAAAAGCATCGAAGATATTGTGCCTTTTTGAATAGGAGAGAAATAACAAAAGAAACAAGTTGTTTTTAAAAAAGGAAAGGAAAAGAATCAAATATATTCCTGAGACGGCTAGTTAGTTGTGCAATGTAAACAAAAATTTCAAAATACATATAGATTATATAAATTTTCATAACAAAAAAAAAAAGAGTTTAATACAAATTTTACATTTTAGACATCGAAATGCATATAAAATAATTCATGTTTTAAAAATTTTATAACAAAACAGAACACATTATACAGAAAAAGAGAATCGTTGTTTAATACGTGTCTCCTCTATTATGTTTCCCAATTTCCATAATGATGCAGATAGTTGAATAGATAAGAATCAGATACATATGGTTGCAAAATATATGCTGGGTCATGTTTATGAGACACGTAATCCATAAACATTTTTGTAATAATGTCATAATTAATATTAATACAATATTTTCCCAGCAGTTTAATAATGTTAGCAATTATGGTTATGTTCCTTTTTTGTTCTAAAGTTACTTCTTCAAATTTACTAGCTTCAATTTCTTCATCAATACTATTGGGATTGTCTTCTTTTCTTTGCTTCAGTGGAGAAGAAACCCATATCCATCCATTCATTCCTAATATAATTTGCACTTTACATGGAAAAACATAAATATGTTTTTTTTGACATTGAACTAATGTTTGCGGAATAATAACTAATATACCATTTTCTAATTTTCCATATATAGAAGATCGTGTATGCAACATAATAGATCCATCGTTGGACACTCTTTGAACTTCACAAGCGATTATATCATCTATGCGTAAAATATTTGACATGTTTATAACATCATTATATACTCTTATTCTTTGACTTAAAGCCCCAACATTCGCTTGACTGATTGATAAGCTGGCACGAAAAAAAGAACCGATTTCAACAATCCATCTATCATTGGCAATCTCTTTTATTCTTCCTACTAGTAAGTCTCCTACGGACCCGACATATTTTCCATTTAATGATTCCACATACACTAATTTATTAATACAATTAACTTTTCCTAAAACACAAGAAACATACCTATTATTTCTTTCATGTAATCCTAAGCCTTTTAAAAAATCCTTTCTCGTTTCATAAATGTCTAATACATCATCTCCAGGAAGAACAACTTTATTTATATTAGGGCATAAACCGTGAATACCGGAACCTTTATTTTTATTTTGTTGTACTGTACCGATGGTCAATATGCGATCTTTTACTTCTTCTATTTCGTCCAATTCATCGTCATAAGGAGTAGTCACTACGATATTCATTTTGTATTTTCTATAACTTGTCTGACTCCTTTTCTACTTTTTACTTTTTTTTCTATTTTTATTTCTTACTTATTTGTAACGTATTTGAAATTTACGATCAATGTGTTTGTTAGTTTGTTAGTTTGTTTGTTTGTTATTTTGTTAGTTTGTTATTTTGTTAGTTTGTTTGTTTGTTATTTTGTTATGTTGTTTGTTTGTTATTTTGTTAGTTTGTTAGTTTGTTAGTTTGTTAGTTTGTTATTTTGTTATTTTGTTAGTTTGTTATTTTGTTAGTTTGTTAGTTTGTTTGTTTGTTTGTTTGTTTGTTTGTTATTTTGTTTGTTTGTGTTCCCTTTTTTTTTCACACGATATAATATATAAGTATATTCATATAAAGCCCATACTTTATGACTTTATTTCTTTTTTTTATGGTATATCACGTTTTGTTTTTCTAATTTTACAAATCAAGCATAATATCACTTGTTTGCTATTCACTTCCTCCATAGTGTCCGTCTTAAACTCCGTCCCGTTTCAAAGTCCAAATCTGTGATAAGGCTAAAAATGAAATAAGAAAACAGGTATTGTCCTTGGATTTTGTATCTCTTTTATTCAATTGATTAAAAAAAATGCATCTTATAAAATTAATTAAAAGGAGGCTCGTTAATAAAATAGTATGTTGTTTATATACCTGATGAAAAAAAAAATCAAAAAAAAAAAAATTGGAGTCATGGAAACCTTAGAGACTTTTTATTGAATGTGCATTGATTTGAAATATTTTTCAATAATTTTCAGTCTATAAACGTTGTCACTCATTTAATGTTTTTTTTTTTTAATTTTATTGGAAATGACAATATATACTTTTATAAGTGCTTTCTTTCAAGTGTTACTGTTGTAATATATCTGTAAGCAAAATAAAAAAATGTTTTATTTTATTATTTTGTACTTGATTATGAAAATAATATTTGACAAACGTAGACTAAGGCTTTCGGTTCTATTTGTTTATAATAAATGTTAACTGCATATTGTGAAAATTGTACTCATGATGTTTTTATATTGTTGGAATGAAATTTGATACAAACAGGGGACATATTTTGATGAATAAGTATATATCATTAATGTCCCCCAAGTAGCTTCACTCTTAATAGACGTTTTTGCATAGTTTACAAATATTATATAATAAAGTAAAAGATATAAGAAAGTGCCCTTTATATTTTTTAGAAAATATTAACTGTTTCAGAAGAAATAACCTATTCTTATTCTTCATATAAGTTGAAATAAATTACATTTGTAACATAAACAAGTGTAATGTTTGGTACAACGTATGTTATTCGCTTGAATTGTTGTTGAATTATTTTTTTTTTCCTTTTTTTTTTAGGATTTGGTTAAACTTACCAGCTAAAACTTTTTTGGTTACAATTCATTTACTGTTATGTAAATTGGGTTGTAGCAACACATATAAAGAATAAATTATAAAAATTAGGAAATAAAGAGAAGCAAACAGCAACAAATTAAAAAGAACTTTCATGTCTCCGAAAAAGGTGTTAACATAATGTAATAGACAATAATACACAAATAAAAGTGTTATCACATCTTAACATATTATAGGTACAATGTTGTAATATGCGTATATAATGCACTGACGTTAATTCGGATTCAGTCCAATTATTTTTCGGATACAAGTTCGTTTCGTTTCGTTTTCTCGTTCTACGGTTTAGAGATTAGGTTGTTGGTTTTATATGTCAGCTAAGTTTCGGCTCAATACAAATAAAAAAGAGCAAGGTGATAAGAGATAATGAACAGTGCTTAACCTTAAATTCATTGTAGTAGTAATTCACTTTTTTTGAATAAGGCAACACAAATCCTACACAGTATAGCAGCATATATGTTAAAGAAACATCAATGTAACAACAATAATGAATAATCTTAGTTTCTATAGATCTTATTTTTTAATAAAAAGAATGATCTGATTCGTTAAGTCCAAAGAAATTGCGAAACAAAAAAACAAGGAAACAATCATATATAATTAATATAATTATAATAATTATAATTATTATTATTATTCGTGTTATTATATATGTGATTCTATATAATAAACGTATAAAAATATTTCATTGTGCAATAATATGTACATCTTTACAAATATTCATTTTATTTTTTTATGTCTTGCATAGATTGTAGATTGAAAAGCAAATTATTTAATGATATTTAAAAAACATGAATTTTATATATAGATGTTTTTCCGCAAAAAACAAAATTACTCGAAAGATTGATTACATATATTATATGTATTGCACATATGAGAAATAATTTTGGTTTTCTATAAAAAGGAAATTAGGGGATATAAATGTGTGCGTTTATTTTTTTTTTTTTTTTAGATGACAGTTTATTGTTTATGATTCATTTATGAACCTACCGTATATGTACTCTAATATGCTCGCTTATATTTTATATTTTGAATGAATTGGAACATCGAGGGTGCTTGTGTTAAACTTCTGAGAGTTCTTGAATTGTGAAAATTTTAGAAACATTTACTTTAATAATATGTCAGAAATTTTAGAATAATAACAGTTTTCAAGCTGTTGAAGAAATAGTTTAGGTCAATTCATAAAGAATCACAAAAGAAAAATGAAACAAAACCAAATTAAAAATAAGTTTTTTTTTTTTTTTACTGTGCTAGTTCGAAAATTTTAATTACATAAGATTTTGTTTTTATCTTGTGATAATAAATATGAATTGATAAACAGTTTTTATTTTCTCCTAATTGAAATGAAGAATGATGACAGTTTCTATCCAAATGAACCAGAAAGAAAAAACGAAAAGTGCTGTTATATGATGTTCCTTTACATGAATATGCACCCATTTATTCATTAAAAGCATTATATATCAATTAGTTTTTCTCTTAAAACATTTTTGGTGTTTCTTATTTATACATAAAATATAATGTATATATATGTAAAGTACAATTATGAAGTACTTGGATGTCTATATATATATGGTGCAGATTCTTTTTACACCTCCCCTAATGCACATAAGAAAGATCTCATAGTAAAATATTTTCGATACAAATCTCATTTATTTGCTATTAATGAAAAAATTACAATAAAAAACGATTAACAGGAAATTGTATGTATGCATGAAATAATATTTTTTTATTACTCACAAAGGTGATCATAGATAAGTAAAAATAAAAAATGATGATGAGTGAACTTAAATATTAAAAAAAAAAAATATATATAATATATATTATATATAACGAATTATTTTGCGCTACATATATTGATGAAAATATTTTTTTATACATTCATTATGTTAATCTTTTTATAAGATATAATATAGGCCTACATGTTCTTAAGTGTTGAAACAAAGTGATCTTTTACTATTATGCACAGTTGGTGTTTGTGAGATTTTCCTCATGTGAAATAATTGTGAAGAAATTTTCCCCATTAAGGAAATACTTAAAGCAGAAAAATCTTTTGTGTACCTATCGGCAGTTGCGATAGCGTTCGTAGAAAATTTATAAAGAAATTGAGATGATCCAATTTTAATTTCTTGGAAGCATTTAATTTCATAAAAGGGGTCTTTTTTTTTTTCTTTTTTTTTTTTTTTTGTTGCCCTTGCTTTTTGTTATCAATACAATTAGAGCGGGCAGTTATATTTTAACATTTTAGAGACATTTTTGGGTTCTACTATTTTCTATTAAGAATTTCCAATATCTATTAATATCTATGTTATAAGAATAAATGCTAGAAGAAGAAAACGATGTGCTTTGTATTTTTATATTATTTTAGAATTTCATAACCATGCATTTTGGTCAGCATTCGTACTTATTACTATTATATTGGTACCACATTGTATATTGCAACTTTACCTTTGCTTTTTCCGTTTTACATTTTATTGCAAAACACACGTATATGTTACTTTATGTATATTAATATATATAATAATAAAAATAACTTTATATAGAGATATTATGTGTACTTAATGCGGCAGATTCGTTTTACAATGCCGTGTGATTGAATATTAGTTATCTTATTGTATAGATGCTAAAGGCAACTGTTAAGACGACTCCGACATTAGCCATGTCGAGTTTTCGCTCTATGTAACGGTAATGTTATATATACAATTTCTTTTTGTTCATATGTGTTCCATTTAAGTCCGTTATAATTATGTGTTAACTCGTGCCTTATATACATTAATCCAATCGAGATTACGTTTTTTTTTCTTTGACTTGTATTCTTCAGTTGCTGTATTTTCTTACAGTCGCTTTATCTGTGTATCGATGAGCCAGCATCCCAAGCTTTCAGGCTTTTAGTTTTTAAGATGTTTAAGTGTACATTTGTTTCCGTTTCTTTGTGTGCTTTCTCTTCGTGTGGTGATATAATTTTTCATGATTTCACGGCTTTCTGTTGCCTTTTTTTTCCCTTTTTTTTCCCCTTTTTTTCCCCTTTTTTTCCCCTTTTTTTTTCCTTGTTTTTTCTTTTTAGACTCTTGAATTTTGGTTGCCCCTTTCTCCCATAAGCTTTTCTTTTATCTTCTTTCCTCAGGGCTTCCTCAATCTTACAGATATTGCATATGAGTTTTTATACTAACGTAAGAGAGGATTCCACCTTTGTGTATGGGAATTTGTATGAACTGCTCGAATTGCTGAATACCAACGACTTACGATTTTATGTGAAAAATGAGAAAAAGATAAATTTATTAAAGGAATTTAAATATCGGAAAAAAAAAAGAGTAGATTTTGTTGGCGCTTTAGATTATTTTGCCAACCGTAATGATAAGGAGAGTGAGTTTGTTGTATGTCCCATAATATTTAATCAAGAATATGAAGTGCTACATTTGGGTGTTTCCGTTTTTTTTAGCGACAGCTTTTCTTATTATTATAAAAAAGAGAAGTATAATTATATAGAACTGTATATAAGAAATATTGAAAAATCGATTATTAGGGATACGAATAAAACGAGTGGGAATCATAGTAGTAATGTTGATGAAGAAGAGGAAGATGATATTCGCATAAATTGCGATATTTTAATAAACTTGAGAAACTTGAAAAGCTGTAGTGAACAAAAACCAACTAAAAAGAAGATACCATTATATAATGCTGATAGCGTTGAAATAAATAACAATAATATATATCACCCTTTTAAAAATGGTTCTTTTTTTATGAAAAATTCGAGAACTTATACCCATAGAAATGAAGCAGGAAAAGATGATAATCTAGGAATATATTCAGAAGAATATGGATATCGCAATAATTCGAATTATGTCAATATCAGTAGTAATAATAATGAGAAGCATAATGTAGACAATGTAATGTATTCCAACGAAAATGGACCCAAAGGAAAGATAGACATGATTTTAACAGAAAACGTGATGAATCGTGACAAAGAAGGTAATCAGATAGAACCTAAAGATTTGCACCATCATTATTATCACAACCATGTATATATGAAAGAAGAGGGAGAAAATGTGTCAAAAGAAAATACACTACATGATGAACATTGCAAGTTTCGACACAGTGGAGACACCGTTAATGACAGTATTACATGTTTGGGAGAACAATTTAATAGCGTACATTTGGGTGTACGTAGTTCGTTTACTACTGAGGAAAAGGAATTTTCAGATCTGTCAAAGGGTAAGAACAAAGAAAAAAAAGAAACATAATATGTAAAATATATATTAACTAACCATAATTGAGTCAAACTTTTTGAAGAACTAACACGATAAAGAGAGATGTTATAAATAAGAAAATAATGGGGATTTAAAAAACTTGTAATAAGTTTCGCTTGTTGCTTAATTATGTTGTTTCCTTTTTTTTTTTTTGCCCTTTCTTAGAACACATGTCCAATGATGTACTGTTTTCGAAGATTGCTAGTGTTGGCCACATTGAAAATAGGAATGAAAGCAGAATGACAAAAGAAAAGAAAGAGAGTCGTACTATCTTTAGTTCCGGATATCATTCGTCAAAAGGAAACCGAACATATAATGAAGATCGAGTAATAAATATTGAAAACATAAGTGAATTTTTAAGAAAAGAAATGGATGTGATAAATGAAAGTAAAAAAAATAATATCGAATATGATAAGGAATATGAGCATATGCTTCTGCAACTGGGATGTGTTGAAAAAGCACCTTCTTATGCATATTGTGCTATTTACGATGGACATAATGGAGAAAATGCTGTTAACACAGTTCAAAAATATTTACATTTAAATATACATATGTATTTTTTAAATGGAAATGAAATGAATAATTCAATTAAATGTGGATTTAAAGCCATAGATAAGAAAGTGTGTGAACGTACTTCAACGTGTGAAGAAGACAACCATTCGAATTATTCTAGTGGAACAACTGCTTGTGTGACAATAATTTTAAAAAACATGTTATATATCGGCAATATAGGAGACAGTAGATGTGTTTTAAGTAAGAATGGAAGAGCGGTGGTATTAACTGTAGATCATAGAGCAAGTGTTAATAAAAAAGAACAGAACCGAATTATTAATTGTGGTGGAACATTAGATGATGAAGGTTATTTAGGTGGTTGTTTAGGAGTATGTAGAGGTTTTGGAAGTTTTGAGAAAATAACAAAAACGAAATTAAAAGGTTTAATTTGTGATCCTGATATTTTTCAAATTAAATTAACAGATGATGATGAATTTTTAATTATATGTTGTGATGGTATATTTGATGTAATGACTTCACAAGAAGCTGTCAATACAGTTCGAATGTCTTTGATTCAGAATGCTAGTGCAGATGCTGCGGCCGAAGAGTTATGCAATTTAGCGTATTCGAGAAAATCACTTGATAATTTATCCTCTGTCGTTGTAGTTTTCCAAAAACCAGCAAATGAAAAAAAATCAAGCTCTAACGAAAACGTTTGTTTCCATTCGGCACCTAGTAGCCGTATGAGGAGAAGGTAATTTGACTTAAAAATATATTATATATATATATATATGTACATATATTTTTATGTATGATTATTGATGTTTATCAATTTAAAAGAGAAAATGTTATTTTCTTTTTATTTAATTGATAAATAGTTGTTTTATTCGAAAGAAAAGATTGTGTGTTGTTAATATATATTTAAAATGAATATGTTCATACATAAAAAGACATGTACACATAATTATAAAAATAAATAAACTTTCTCATGGTATTCGCTACATTCCCACATTCCCATATTCCTGTTTTTTTTTCGT
Source organism: Haemoproteus tartakovskyi (assembly GCA_001625125.1). NCBI lineage: Eukaryota > Apicomplexa > Aconoidasida > Haemosporida > Haemoproteidae > Haemoproteus > Haemoproteus tartakovskyi. The sequence continues at coordinate 53,338 of LSRZ01000002.1, read as the reverse complement.
ACTGTTGTTTCACTTTTCAGGATACCATTTTCTGCATTGAAGAGTTTACTGAGCCCTTAAATAATAAAGTCGTTGGCCTATTATGCAAAACAGACAAGGATATACATGAATAAAGGAACAAAAGACTAACCAAATACTAACCAAATATTAACCAAATACTAACCAAATATTAACCAAATACTAACCAAATATTAACCAAATACTAACCAAATATTAACCAAATACTAACCAAATATTAACCAAATACTAACCAAATATTAACCAAATACTAACC